>ML808650.1:27840-51459 GCA_009831015.1 Picea engelmannii | reverse complement strand
TAACTATGTCTATCGGATCCATTCTCTATGATAAGACAAAAATGAATGCAATCAAATTTGAAAAAAGTTTATAAAAAAATTAAAAATAGCGTCAAGTTTACAGAATGCAATTTGAATTTCAATCGCTTTTAAAAGTAAAACAATGCAAGATCCTTATCTACAAAGTGCACCTTGTTCAGTTGGACTCAATGCAACTTTCATGCAAACATATATTGGAGGCGTCTCATGTCCTCTAATTTGTAGCAAGAGATTTATAAACCATGGAGTGTTGTTGGTGGGGTATGGTTAGAAAGGATTCACACTGTTGAGATTGGGGTTCATCATTTCAGCATTGGTACCATTTTCCAATTCTTTCCCATTTGAACGTTAACTTCCTTGCCAATCCTCATTTCATTTCCAAGCTTCTTCGATAGCTAAGTCTTCATTTCTAGCACATTTCCATCGACCTACGATTTCCAGGAGTAAGTTAAATTCTTGTATTCACCTTATGTATGTACAAATTTTATGATTGTAGTTAATAATTACAATTCATATTTTCCAAAACAATCATAATGATCTTTGTCTAAACTCCCATTGAACTTTTACAATGGCAATTGTCTTTAAAAGTGTTGAGAATGCCATTGTCTTTAAGAGATTTTACAATGGCAATTGTCTTTAAGAGTGTTGAGAATGTCATTGTCTTTAAGAGTGTTGAGAATGCCATTGTCTTTAAGAGTGTTGAGAATGAACCGTTGTTATAGTTTGACGCAGCTTCCAAAATATTGTTAATCGTTGAAATCTCTGCAAGAACTCCATTTTTGTGGGTGTTCAAGTCTAGAAGCGCTTCCTAGCAGTCTTGGAAATCTTACATCATTCCAAGAACTTGAGTTGGGCAAAAGTGAAAGTCTAAAAGTTGTTCCTCGTAGTCTTGAGGAACTTTCATCATTAAGCTTATTGGGGTTATCCTTCTATGAAAGGATACACGATGTCCCTTTTGGCTTAGGAAAGTTAACATCCCTTGTTGACCTTTCTCTACATGGTTGTTGGATAAGTAGTATTCCTAAAAGCATTGTTGGACTCAATCCACTTATCTCAAAACTATTTAGAAGAACTACCATGCAAATCAAGATTATACAAATCTCAATTCTAGGGTCTGAGTAGTTAATTTCCTTTGAAAAACAATTAATATTCTCATTTTCAAACTTTCAATTTTCATTTTCAAATTTTGATCTTACCTCACAGGGACTACGCTACTTGTTTTATTTAGCATAAAAATGTTGATCAACATAGCATTATAATATTTTTAACCATAAAATTTTTTCATTTTCAATTACTTTATTTCTATATATATAATTGATATAAAATTATTTTATTTGAAGTGTATATTGAAATAATTTATTTATAACCTACATTATTTTTTTTTTTAAATAATACATAAATGCTAGTTATGAGAACGCCTCTCGAAAACAAACGTCGTAACTGATTAATGGGCTATTTATACTTGAAAATTGAAAATAGAATAGTAAAAATTGTGAAAGCTTAATCTGTGCGAAAGCCTTTGTAGTTGCAGGCAGAGAAGAGGGTAAACAAATCTATCTGAAGCAGAAGAAGAGAAGGGAAAAGGAAGGACGAAGGATTGAGAGACGGAGAGAGTAGAAATACGATGGAGCAAAAGCCCTCTCTTGAAGAAGCCAGAAAGGCGCATACTGTTGCAGAAGAAGAATCGAATCGGAATAATTACATGCATTCTATCAATCAGCGTGGCAGAGGCATAGGTAGCGGAAGGGGCAGGGGGATTGGAGTAGGTAGGGGCAGAGGAAGGCGCAATGATAGTGACAGTGGCAACGTAACGAAACAGTCGGGCAGGGGCAATGGAGGCATCGCTTCTTCTTCCTCTTTTGGCGATATTGTTGATAATCCATCAGAAGAGTTGGAGGTTGTGATTGAGGAACCCATTTATAGCTGCAAAGTTAATGAGCTTCGGCCAGGAACCATGGGCCATACTCTAACTGTTAAAGTCCTCCATTCCAATCCCATTTCAACTCCCACTATTCCTGTAGCTGAATGCCTTGTGGGCGATGACACCGCTGTCATTCTATTTACTGTCAGAGGTTCCCAAGGTAAATAATATTTATATTATTGTTCATTTCTTTCTCATTTGCAAATCCATTAATAACTCAAGGAATTATATATATCATGCCATGCCATTTCAGTGCATGTAATGAAGCCTGGAACGACGGTGGTGCTGCGGAACGCGAGGATTACAGTATTTAGGGGTTCCATGCGACTTTCAGTGGACAGGCTGCAGATTGGCACCGAAATTGCCAATCAGAAACTCATTCAAGTCGTTAAACTGCCCCCTGACTATGATTTTGATGTAAAGATGGATAACAAGCTATCGGTAATAGAGTTTGAGGTCATCACACTCGACTCTCTCAGAGATTATCAGTTTAGTTCACCCCACCAACATTTTAAACGATCCGGTTAAACACCATTTCATTTTTTCACCTATTTTTAAAATGTTTTGATGGTAATTAAACACCTTTTCAATTTTTCACCTTTTTTTAAATGTTTTGATGGTAATTTTAATAATATAGTGTAGTCATGACAAATGCAATTTATATTTAAAAGTTATATAAATTAAATTAAAATATAATGAAATTCGTACTGTCATTTCAAATTAAATTGAAATAAACTGAAATTCGTACTGCAATTTCAAATAATCGGTGCGGAGATTGAGCTATTTTTAAAAATGTATTAGGAACTTTAGACGGATTTTCTACCATGCTGTGAATTTAGTGAAGGATCGCTTTTGCACGTATCTAAAATTTGTACTTTTAGTTAAAAATGGTTTTACTCTAAAATTATATTATTCCAACTTATGTTCAATTATGACTAGAGCATGAACTCTCGTCTATGTAAAATGATTTTTGTAATATTATAAAATAAAATTATTATGTTAATTATAATGGAAATTTATCAAATCAACATTAACATTTTATTGAATAAGAGGAATTATTTCAAGTACATGTACCATTAGTTTTTGGAATATATACATAAAAATGTGTATAACCTCTAAACAAAATCATGTTTTTGTAACAATGCATATGTTGGGAAGATGTCAAGTGTGGAGAGCCATGATTATGAGGAAGATGGTAGTGAAATAAATTTTAAGGGTAATGTGGAGGATTTATCCTAACTTATATGCTCCTTGTTTCTTTCTCTGTCCATTCGAATGGCATGTGTCCTAGTTGGTGGTGTTGTTCACAATGCTTAAGGTTTAAAACATTTAATTTCCTATGTAAGGTCCTTGTTTTTCCTTTTTTATCATGGTCTAGCCCCTAGCTTCATGAGAGACTTACAATTGGATGGTCTAGCCCCTAGCTTCATGAGAGATTTACAATTGGATATATATTATGAAGATAATAAAACCTAAGCTACACAATTATGCCACGTATTGAATAGTAAATACAACCATGGATTGTTATAGAACACTACATTATGGAATTTTGATCCCAAGGGATGTTAGTGGAATGACAAGAAGGTACCCAAAATACATTAATATTTTACCTCATAATGGTTAATAATTAGGTTTTGAACTTGAATGGGTTTCCTTGTGGATTCTATAAGACCACTTGGGATTTTGGTTGTCTAGACCTTTTTAAGTTTACAATGAAGATTTACATAGTTGGTCACTAGGGACAGGAACTAGCCAAGGACTTATTCGATTCATATATAAAGGAAACCATAAGTTTATCATACAATGTATGGAAGGTACAAAGGCTAAGAGGAATACTTTTAGTTAAATCTAATATTTCTCTAAGTTTAAAGCAAATTTAAGAGATTGTTGCAACACAATGAAAAAAAAAACATAAAAGTGGAAGGTACTAGGAACCCTAGGGGGTCTTTACCCCACCTTCATTGTTTCTACAAAACCACATTATTGAAAAGGATCACAAAAAGAGAACTGGGAAAAACTATGAAAACATAGGGAGTTCTTAACATAGGAGAAGGAAAAGTAACCTTTGTCTGGGGTTATTTTTCTGTATCAGGAGAAGGAGAGTAACCTTCGTCCTTGACTTCCATTGAACTGGGAGTGGGAGACTGAATCTCCAAGCATTGTGGTCTAGCTCGGGGGTGGCTAGTGGTAAATCCGTTTGGAGTCACTGAGCCTACGGTTGAGTGGAAACGAGCACCCCTCTCAGCAGTCGCGTCACACTTGGTGTTTCTGATAAGTATTTTATGCCTTGTATTTTGAATTGTATACCATGAATACATGCTCATGTTTATCAGCCCATAATGATTTCTGTATGGAATGATTGCCCAGTGTTTTGATCAGAAGAATGAACACATACTTATACTTATATGATCATAATCGGTTTATGTATAAAAGGGATGAGTTCAGAATACGAGTCCGTTCCCTTGAGATTTGTTCCGTCTATTGACTCACGCTATGTCCTGGTTTGATTTTCCTAAGGCACCTCCTCCCAGGAAGTTTCCTCGCATTCCAGAGCCGGAGTGAGTTCCTTGAAAAGATTACCATTTTAGTAAACCCACGAGTTTACTTTACCCCTGACACAGAGTTCATAGCTCGACGAATTAGGAAGGCTTTTCAGTCAGGTCACCAAGCCTAGGGATGATTACCCAAGAAACCGTTGAAGGATCATGTGATCTGAGTCTGGAAACCTTGTACAAGAGAGAGTAGTTCTCTCAGGTTTTCGGCGTTTCGGCACCCAGGAAACCAAAAGGTAAGACCCCTAGTTCTCGCAAGTCGTGAAATATCGATACTCGAAACCCCGACGCACTCTATGGATGAGTCGGTTTTGCGTGAATAGGTTTCATCGTTTCGGCACCCGGGAAACCAAAGGGTAAGACCCCTTGTTTTCGTAAGTTGTGAAATCCTGGTACCCGAAACCTTGACGTGCTCGGTGGATGAGCCTTAGGTCACAGGTAAGAGTCATGTGGTAGAAGGAGGAGGTAGGTGCTAGCAGTTAACCAAGGGTCAAAACATGGGAATCGACATTTCAGGTCCCGAAAGAATCTGGACCGTCCATTTGTAGGGGACGCGTAGCAAAGGTCTAAAGCCACCGAGGTTCTGGACATCAAAGGAATAGGAGTGAAGACCCCACCATAAATCCCGAAGGGTATAATGTCGAGATTTAACCTGGGTCGTTTATCAAGCCAACAATCTGGACCGTAGATCTGTATGATATCGGGCTTTCGAGTCCCAGGGATTAAAAAGGGGAAGGAGGAACGCTTGCATCGTGATTCCCCGAAACAAAAAACCCCGAAAGAATTTAGAGGAATAACACTAGGTCATAGGATCGGTCGTATGACAAGCGACCCAAGGGAGGAGCTAAGGATCTGTTAGACCCTTTTGGGTTTCAGCATATCGAAAGATAGAGAACAGAGAAATGCTTGCATCGCGATTCCCCAAATCGCAAAAGCCAGAAGCGCCATTTTGGTAAGGCCTGTGGTCATAGCCAAGGGAAGGGATGGTCTACGCTAGGCCCCATATAAATTTAGGGATTCTGTCCCTCGAAGAAAAGACAAAAAAAAATAAAATCACAGTTGTCATAGTGGGTGTGTGTCAAATTGGTATCAGAGCATGGTTACAACACTTGGCCTGCTTGGGCTCATGAATGAGTTGCGCATAAATTCCATTTGAAGTACTCTTAAAAGGAGTAACCCTGTACCTTAACACCCTTTATCAAAAGCCGAAGTTAAGAATGAAAATTTTCTATTGTGTGTATGCATTTGAAAAACATGAATTATGCCCTGATTGTGAATGAAAATAATATTGACTAACAACAAGTGTTTTTATTGCACAATAAGAGGACGATCAACTGCGGGAAACTGCAGACGCACCACGAAGTGGGGGAGGGCTCCCACAATAGAGATGAAGAGTCTGACAAAAGGAGAGTGGTAGAGACCCCTCCAGATCTAGCTAAGACTGTGAGAAGCCTCATGGTCAAACTACAGAGCTGCAAGGCTGACAACGAGAGGTTGATAAAAGAGAGAGAAGAAACAAAAATTAATGCAGTTTTGCTACAAAGCTTATCCAACATACAAAGACAATTGCAGCATGGACCTTACACCAGTCACGTAGACCAACGACAGATAAAGAGAAGTCAAAGCCCACCTGGGATACAAAAACATGGTCCCTTAAGTGGCCACACTGGGAGGAGAACCTTGAGAAAGGTCCACCCCAGAGATAAGGGACAAGCGTCGGATGATTCCTCTGGAAAGGAAACTAGCGACCCAGAGGGATCTTCTAGTAGCAGAACTAGTTCTTATTCCCGAAGAAAACAGAAGAAGTGAAATCATTCCAAAAATCATAATCTTGAAGAATTCAAGAAGGCCAAACCACCCTCTTTCGATGGTGAAATAAAGAAGGGAGAGGAAGCAGAGGCCTGGCTTCTTGGACTAAAGAAGTATTTCAGAGTCCATGACTTCTCGGAAAACTTGAAGGCCTGAGTAGCCACTTTCAACCTGAATGGGAAGGCTTCCATTTGATGGGAAGACCTTAAGAATGTAAAACGGATTCATGAATAAGACCTATCTTGGGAACGGTTTGAGAAATACTTCAGGAAGAAGTATCTGTCGGAAAAGTATTTTGACGAAAAGACTAAAGAATTCTAAGAAATCAAGCTGCGGCAACTCACCATAGAGGAATATGCCAGCAGATTCCTCGAGTTGCTGAGGTACATACCCTATATAAAAGTAGAAAAGGAAAAGGTGCAATGATTCATCAGTGGACTACCTAAGGACTATCAGAACAAGATTGAGTTTGACAAGCCAAAGACCCTAGAAGACACTATCCGAAAGGCAAGATATTGTTATGAACAGCTTGAGCATCGGCCAGAACCTCGTGAAGGTTGGAAGTAGAAGAATAGTTCGGGATTCCAGAAAAAGGGGTTTAAATCCCCAAGATTTAAAAACTATAAAAAGGACTCAAGGATGAGCTTCCCAACCTGAAGTGTACACCAGTAGAATTTCCCCTCCCAGAGCGGAAATAAACCTTTTGGATCTACCCCAGGAAAGATTGATAACCTGAAGAAAGAACCCTTGAAATGTTGGGGTTGTGGAGAAGAACATCTACTGAGGGATTGCCCGCACCGACAACAGAACAGTCGAAGAATTTACAATGTTCAAGAAGCTACCGCCGTCAATGACGTGGCCAGGAGCGTGCCGCAAATTTATGCAGCCTTGGATAATAAACAAGTTGACCACCAAGATTCAGTGGTGGAGATGGGAGGTATGATCACCAACCATCTAGTGTCTATTCTAATTGACCCTGGTTCAAATTTGAGTTATATATCCCCTAAGGCTGTTGTTAAGTGAAAATTACAACCACATAAACATGCCAAGCCATGGTTGGTATAGTTAGCCACCGACACCAAAAGAAAAGTAATGGAGGTCATACCATCTTGTCAATTCACTATGGGTGAATTCCCCACCCAAGCAACCCTTAACATACTACCCCTAGGATCGTATGACCTGTTGATTGGTATGGACTGGCTAGCCACATATAAAGCCAAACTAGACTATTACCATAAAACTTTAGAATGTGTAAGTAAAGAAGGAAGAAGGATAACCCTTCAAGGGATCCAAAAACCTGTCTCGATGAGACAAATATCAGCTCTTCAAATGAGAAAGTATTGCAGAAACGGATGTTCACTATATGCGATATAGGTGTTGGAATCAGTTGAAGATGACAAATCAAGCCTCGAAGACCACCCTACACTAAGAGAATATAGAGATGTATTTCTAGAAGAGGTACTGGGTCTACCTCCGAGAAGGGACATTGACTTCTCGATAGAACTTGCACCAGGAGCAGTGCCAGTGTCTAGGACACCCTACAGGATGAGCACACTCGAGCTAGTTGAGCTTAAATTACAACTAAAATAAATGATGGACAAAGGCTACATCTAACCCAGCGTGTCTCCATGGGGAGCACCAGTCTTGTTTGTGAAAAAGAAATATGGTACCCTCCGACTGTGCATAGATTATAGACAACTCAATAAGGTAACCATAAAGAACAAGTACCCCTTGCCTAGGATCGATGATCTGTTCGATCAATTGGGAGGTGCTTCCATCTTCTCAAAGATTGACTTGAGATATGGATATCATCAAGTCTGAATCAAGGGTGAAGACATCCACAAAATTGCATTTAGGACGAGATATGGTCACTATGAGTTTGTGGTAGTACCATTTGGATTGACCAATGCCCCTGCCACTTTTATGTGCTTGATGAACAATGTGCTCAACAAATTCCTAGACATATTTGTATTGGTTTTTATTGACAATATATTAATTTACTCCAAGAATAGAGAGGAACATGAGGAACATCTTAGACTTGTGCTTCAAGTACTAAGAGAACATCAACTCTATGCCAAATTTAGCAAGTGCGAATTTTTCCAGAAGAAAATACATTACTTGGGCCATGTCATATCTAAAGAGGGGGTAGCAGTAGACCCTAACAAGATCAAGTCTATCATGGAATGGCCTAATCCAAAGGACGTTTCAGATATCAGATCCTTTATGGGCTTAGTAGGATAATATAGGAGGTTTATAAAAGGATTCTCCAAGATTGGTTGTCCAATCACTGCCCTCTAGAAGAAGGGAGCTAAATTCACGTGGACATAAGAATGTGAAGAAAGATTTCAATCCCTAAAACATCTACTGACCCACGCACCCATGTTGAAGATCGCCGATCCTAAAGTTGACTTCCTTGTGTGCACAGATGCCTGCAAGGAAGGGCTTGAAGGAGTCCTTATGCAAGGAGGAAGTGTAGCACCTGTGAGACAAATGTCAAAGAAAGAGTCAAGAATGCACAAGAAACAAACACATTCTTCCAGACCGTGACCTCGTACCTGGAGCAAGAACCCACAGGGATAAAGTATGAAGGATACCAGATGATAGATGGAGGTCTGCCAACTTACAGAAACATATTGTATACTCCATATTGTGACGACTTGAAGAGGTTCATAATGGATGAACTACGTAAAAGACCATATACTGGTCACCCGGGATATCAGAAGATGATCACGACCACTAGGAAACAATTCTATTGGCTTGGGTTAAATAAATACATAGCTAACTATTTAACTAAGTGCCTAGAATGCCAATAGGTTAAAGCAGAACACCGACACCCAACATGATTATTACAACCTCTACCAATCCCAGAATGGAAATGGGAAACCATTTCCATGGACTTCATCACCGGATTACCAACATCAACCAAACATAATGACGCCATCATGGTAGTGGTGGATAAATTAAGCAAGTCTACCCATTTTATCCCCATAAAATTGACTTTCAAGGCAATATATATCGCCAGCATATTCATGAAGGAGATATTCAGAATACATGGTATGCCTAAAGAGATCGTGTCTGACAGAGACATGAAATTTACTTCCAACTTTTGGAAATCCTTGATGGTTGGTCTGGAGACCAAATTACTGTTTAGCACAGCCTATCATCCTCAAAACAATGGATAGACAGAAAGAGTGAACCAAATACTGGAAGACATGCTAAGAATGCATGTAATGCATCAACCCAAAAAGTAGGAATATTACCTACCGCTGGTGGAATTTGCCTACAACAACAGCTACCAAGAATCCTTGAAAACGAGTCCTTTCAAAGTCCTCTACGGTAGGTCGTGCAACACTCCAGTCAACTGGAGTAATCCCGTAAACATAATTACGATTGGACCCAACATGTTGAAAGAAATGGAACAACAAGTGATTCAGATAAAACATAATCTAAAGGTCGCTCAGAACAGACAAAAAAGTTACGCCGACCGAAAGAGAACTCCAAGAGAATTCAAGATGGGAGACCACGTATATCTCAGAGTTAGGCCCAGGAAGAGTTCCCTGAGGATGGGAGCTTGTGTCAATTTGGCACCTTGGTATTGTGGACCCTTTGAAGTTCTAGATAGAGTGGGACCTATAGCCTATAGGCTAGCACTTCCTCCCACAGTAAAAGCACATAATGTTTTCCATGTTTCATTATTGAAGAAATATGTACATGATTCTAATCATATAATTGATTGGTCTGTGATCTAGGTGGAACCGGAGGAGGAATTACTTCCAGAGCCTCAATGCATACTAGAAAGAAAGGAAACCCCACTTAGGAACCGAACCATTGCACAAGTCAAGGTGCAGTGGAAACATTTTGGCCCAAATGAGGCTACATGGGAAATGGAAGATGCCATGAAACATGCATATCCGATTTTGTTTACTTCTATACATACACATCATATTGATAGATAGAACATCGAGGACGATGTTCCTTTAAGGGGGATGGAATTGTAACACCCTGTTTCCCCCAGTCTGTAAAAATAACTATATTGGCCAAGAACTATGGAAAACTCAAAGATGTGAATGTTTGATTTGACGGACCTTTGTATAAAAGGTCGATGAATGTAAATTATGTTATGATTAGGTGTTTCATGACTGCTGGGAGGGGGGGGGAATGTGCTAAGAGAGACCACGATGGCTAATGAGAGGTGGTGGAAGGGATCTGGAATTGTTGCATTAACTTCCACCGAGCCAGTACAGTACTGGTTTTACTTGCTCAAAGACCAAGGCAACTCTCTGACCCTGGAATGGATTTCCCGTCAAATTGGTAGGTGGGGAGGCTCCTCAAGAGTTAATGAGGGGATGGGTGTGAACTGCCCATCCTTAACAGCTCCCAAACCTGACCGCGGACGGGGAAATTTGTGCCACACGCAATCTTGCAGAGAAAAAGGCAAGAGAGGAAGTGTGGTAAAGGGAAAATGAGGAAAAAGCATGTGCGACGGGGGATCGCAAAAAGAGAACTGGGAAAAACTATGAAAACATAGGGAGTTCTGAACATAAGAGAAGGAAAAGTAACCTTTGTCCGGGATTATTTTTCTTTATCAGGAGAAGGAGAGTAACCTTCATCCTTGACTTCCATTGAACTGGGAGTGGGAGACTGAATCTCCAAGCATCGTGGTCTAGCTCGGGGGTGGCTAGTGGTAAATACATTTGGAGTCATTGAGCCTATGGTTGGGTGGAAACGAGAACCGCTCTCAGCAGTCGCGTTACACCTGGTGTTTCTGATAAGTATTTTATGCCTTGTATTTTGAATTGTATACCATGAATACATGCTCATGTTTATACACCCATAATGATTTCTGTATGGAATGATTGCCCGATGTTTTGATCAGAAGAATGGACGCATACTTATACTTATATGATCATAATCAGTTTATGTATAAAAGGGACAAGTTTAGAATACGAGTCTGTTCCCTTGAGATTTTTTTCGTCTATTGACTCACCCTATGTCTTGGTTTGATTTTTCGAAGGCACCTCCTCCCAGGAAGTTTCCTCGCATTCCAGAGCCGGAGTGAGTTCCTTGAAAAGACTACCATTTTATTAAACCCACGAGTTTGCTTTACCCCTGACACAGAGTTCATAGCTCGGTGAATTAGGAAGGCTTTTCAGTTAGGTCACCAATCCTAGGGATAATTACCCAAGAAACCGCTGAAGGATCATGTGATCTGAGTCTAGAAACCTTGTACAAAAGAGAGTAGTTCTCTCAGGTTTTCGGCGTTTCGGCACTCGAGAAACAAAAAGGTAAGACCCCTCATTCTCGCAAGTCGTGAAATCCCAGTACCCGAAACCCCAACGTGCTCTGTGGATAAGACGGTTTTGCGTGAATAGGTTTCATCGTTTCGGCACCCGGGAAACCAAAGGGTAAGACCCCTTGTTTTCATAAGTCGCAAAATTCCGATACCCGAAACCCTGAAGCGCTTGGTGGATGAGCCCTAGGTCACAAGGCAGAGTCATGTGGTAGAGGGAGGAGGTGGGTGCTAGCAGTTAACCAAGGGTCAAAACTCGAGAATCGACATTTCGGGTCTCGAAAGAATTTGGACTGTCCATTTGTAGGGGATGCGTAGCAAAGGTCTAAAGCCACTGGGGTTCTGGACATCGGAGGAATAGGAGTGAAGACCCCACCAAAAATCCCAAAGGTTAGAATGCCAAAATTTAACCTGGGCCATTGATCAAGCTGACAATCTAGACCGTAGATCCGGATGATACCGGGCTTTCAAGTCCCGGGGATTAAAAAGGGGAAGGAGGAATGCTTGCATCGCAATTCCCCGAAACATGAAACCCCGAAATCATTTAGAGGAATAGCACCAGGTCATAGGATCGGTCATATGACAAGTGACCCAAGGGAGGAGCTAAGGATCTGTTAGACCCTTTCGGGTTTCGGCATATCGAAAGACAGAGAACAGGGGAACGCTTGCATCGTGATTCCCTGAATTGCAAAAGCCGAAAGCACCATTTTGGTAAGGCCTATGGTCATAGCCAACGATCACATGGAGGAGGACAAAGGAAGGGATGGTCTACGCTAGGCCCCATTGAAATTCGTGGATTCTGTCCCTTGAAGAAAAGACAAAAAAAAAAAAAATCATAGTTGTCGTAGTGGGTGTGTGTCAAATTGGTATGAACGCTTGCATCATGATTCCCCAAAATGTGAAACCCCAAAAGCATTTAGAGGAATAGCACCAGGAAATAGGAATTGGTCATATGACAAGCGACCCAAGGGAGGAGCTAAGGATCTGTTATACCCTTTCGGGTTTCATCATATCGAAAGACAAAGAATAGGGGAACACTTGCATCATGATTCCCCGAATCGTGAAAGCCAGAAACACCATTTTGGTAAGGCCTGCGGTCATAGCCAACGATCACATGGAGGAGGACAAGGGAAGGGATGGTCTTTGCTAGGCCCCATAGAAATTCGGGGATTCTATCCCTCGAAGAAAAGACAAAAAAAAAGAAAATCATAGTTGTCGTAGTGGATGTGTGTCAGTAAATCTACTAGAGTGGAACCAATAAATAAACAAGGGTTTTAGACAATTTATCCTTCTTGGAAAATAAATATAAAAACAAGTTCAAATCTAGTCTACCATAGAAACGTAAGGGGTATATAAAGAACACCCACAACCAAGGAAGAATATCTATATCTACTCCGCACTGGAGTCACCATCTTTTGGTGGGTTTTAGTCAAAAGTGTGAGTAAAAACTCTTACTTCATGGTTGTGGATCAAGAAACAAACAATAGGTAAATGAGCCTAGAATTACAAATCCTAGTAAAATATTCATGCAGATTAAACCCTAGCTCATGTGAGATAAAAATTCCTTAATGAAAAATCCTTCCATTTAGTAGCACCTTAGGATGGTATATCCTTTAATGAGTGAAGTTCAAATGAGGAAGGGATTACGGTGGATACCTAGGAACACAGATACGAGGAAGGGCATGATAAGCAACAAAATTCTTCAGGGAGTTGAAAATGAGCATTGTTGGCTTTGTTGTGGGTTAATATGCGGGTGAGGCCAGGTAAATAGGAATTAGAACAAATTCTTCTAGAGTGTCTCAAACTGTCATTGATGCTAATGCTATTGAAATTGGTGCTTAAACTATTGGGTTGAAGGTAAAGGTGTAGGGTTAAGGACCAACTAAGCACTGAAACTAGTGAATATGAGACAAGGTCAATTGCTTATGCAACGGATGCTTCAACATGTGATTCAACTGGATCTAAAAATAGGATATCTAAAACCAGATCATATGCTAGGGGACATAGATCTTATTAATATATCAACTAATTTGACATTTAAATTTGATGGATATTTGGAAAGTGAGCCTTTCCTAACCGAAATTAATTTATCTTATTGAGCAAACTCCCTATTTGGTTGTTGATTGAATGTTTTGCCGGATCACGATTTTTATGATCTATGCTCCCTGGACTTCAAGATCTATATCTCTTTCTGTCCAGGNATATATATATAGAGAGAGAGAGAGAGAGAGAGAGAGAGAGAGAGAGAGAGATGGTTACATTCAATATTCTATTTATAATATATACACACTCTTCAATGCCATTAAAGGATGAAAAGGTGGATATGTGTAGCAGCCTTAATGGCATGACAAGGAACCTATTGAACTAATTTTCATGTTTGTCTAAATAGATAACATTTGCATAATTAAAAGACAAAGAAAGAGGTGGGTAGAAGTTGAAGGAGAATTGAAGAATAAGAAATAACTCGATGGCTAGAACACATAACACACATTGTAATAAGAAATAACCCTAACATCAAGATGAACCAAAACTTTAGGAATGTATTTAGACACATGAAAAGGTGTATATGTGTAGTAGCCTTAATGGCATGCCAAGGAACCTATTGAACTACTTGTCATTCTTGTCTAAATGGATGACATTTGCATAGTTAAAGTCCAAATATAGAGGTAGGTAGAAGCTGACAGAGAATTGAAGAATACTAAAGAACTTGATGTATTGAAGACATTGTGAGAGAAAGAAGAGGAATTTATAGCGGGCATGTTGTAGGTTGTATCCCTTCATTTTGCTGGATAATAAAAAGGAAGGACCTAGCAATTTATCTGTTGGACATTGCCCACACTGGGTGAACCACGTATATCTATGTCTCTATTGTATTGTGTATCTTTTGTGTTTTATTTCTGCATTTGTTTTATTTTATTGCTCTGCGATCCTATTTTTCTAACAACTGAAATAAGAGCAAAAGGTAATAGGCATGAAAAGAGGGTTCCTAGTTCGAGTGGGAGCAATGGCAGAAGATGGAAAGTTTAGGGTCGAGAAATTTAACGACCAAAACTACCAGTTATGGAATATGCACATGGACAGTTATTTATATCAAAAGGATCTATTCCTACCATTGGGAATAATAGCAAAGAAGCCAACGACCATGAAGGATTAAGAATGGGAGGTTCTTGATAGAAAGGCTCTAGGAACGATATGACTTAGCCTAACACCATCAGTGGCTTTAAATATTTCAAAATAAAAGACAATGAAGGAGTTGATGGACGCATTGGATAACCTGTATGAAAACTCCTCGGCATACAATAAGGTATTTCTAATGAAGCGATTATTTAATATGAAGATGTCAGAAGGTGGGTTTGTTATAGATCATTTAAACAAATTTAATATGGTTACTAATCAACTAAGTTTTGTAAAAGTGGACTTTGATGATGAGGTCAAGGCTCTTCTAATCTTGTGCTCATTACCAGAAATATGGAACGACTTGGTCATGATTGTAAGTAACTTTGTCTATGGTTCAAACACTCTAAAATTTGATGATGTTGTTGGTGTTATCCTTAGCAAGGAAATGTGATGGAAAATCACAAGTGAGACATCATGGAATGAATTAAACATGGAGAACATGGGAAGAAAAAAGGATAGAGGAAAGGGCTTAGGGAAACACGAGAATTCTAGGAAGGGTCTAGATCCAAATCCAGACTAGGAAAGATAAAGTGCTAGAATTGTGGGAAGAAAGGACATCTAAAGAAATACTATAGAGCTCCAAAGAAACAAAGAGATGGAAAACATGGGAAAAATTAGGAAGCAAATGTAACAGGTGATGTGTTACAAGATTCTTTGATTATTTCTGTAGAAAATATTTTTGAGTCTTGGGTAGTAGATTCAAGGGCTTCATTTCATGCCACACCCCATATGAAACATTTTCTAGATTATGTTCAAGGTGATTTTGGACAGGTTCATTTGGGTGATGATGCACCATGGAAAATTGTTGGAATGGGTAAGGTACAAATAAAACAAAAGAATGGAAACAAATGGTTGTTGAAAGAGGTAAGACATGTTCCATATCTAAGGAAAAATCTAATTTCAACAAGGTATTTGGTAAGTGGAGGCTGTATATCTATATTTGCAGATAAGGCATAGAAGGTCACCAAAGGATCATTGGTGATAGAAAAAGGAGAGAAGGTAGGTACATTGTATTTATGTACTGGTAATACTAATTCTTCTATCTCTTTAGCTTCTACAGGAGTGGATACAACACTTTGGCATCATAGGCTTGGACATATGAGTGAGAAGTGGATGCATATACTTCACAAAATGAATTTGTGAAGAATGAGATTGCATGTTGGGTTGCCCTTACAGTTCTTGGCAGATGTTGTAGATACTATTGTTAACTTAATAAACAGAGGACCTTCAAGATCTTTGGATGGTGGAATTCCAGAGGAGGCATGGACAAGTAAAAAGGTAAACTATTAGTTTTTGAAGACTTTTGGTTGTGAAACATTTGTCCATATTGATAAAGAAAATAGAACAAAGATCGAGGAAAAATCCAAGAAGTGTACCTTTATTGGATATGGTGTTAATGATTTTAATTATTGCTTATGTGATTATGAAAATCACAAAATCATTAGGAGTAGATATTTCAAATTCAATGAGAATGTCATGTACAAAGATTAGTTGCAGGGAAAGAAACGAGAAAAAGAAAAACCAGAATACACAATGATCGATGAGATCAATGAAAAATAAATTCCAAAGGTACTAGAAAATAAAAGTGTACAACAACATGAGCAACATGTAGCTCAAACTACTGCAAGTGTTGTTAGAATATCTACAAGGTTAAGTAGACCCCCTGAACGATACTCTCCTTCATTGTATTATTTATTGTTGACTGATTTTGGTAAACCAAAAAGTTATGAAGAGGAAATACAGGTAGACACTAAAAAGAGGTGAGAGAAAGGCATGAAGGACAAAATGGATTCCTTGGTAAATAATTAGACTTGGGACTTGGTTCAGTTTCCTGTAGGAAAAAGGGCATTGGAGAATAAATGAGTTTACAGGTTGAAGGAAGGAGATGGAGGCAAAATTTGGTACAAGAATAGACTTGTTGTAAAGGGGTTTTCACAGAAGAAAGGTATAGATTTTGATGAAATATTTTCTCTTGTTGTTAAAATGACTTCAATAAGGACTATTTTGAGTCTTTTTGCAGTAGAAGATTTTCATTTTGAACAATTAGATGTTAAAACAACTTTTCTCCATGGGGATTTGTTGGAAGACATTTATATGCAAAAGCCACATGAGTATGTGGTCAAAGGAAAGGAGAATTTGGTATGAAGGTTGAAGAAGAGTTCGTATGGCCTAAATCAAACTCCAAGGCAGTGGTATTTGAAGTTTTACAGGTTTACGACATAACAAGGTTATAATAGATGTCATTTTGATCACTGTGTTTATTTTAAAAGGATAGAAAATGGAAGCTATATTATCCTATTATTGTATGTAGATGACATGCTTTTTGTGGGTTCTAATATGTAGAATATAAATGTACTCAAGAATAAATTAGCTAATTCATTTGCGATGAAAGATTTGGGTGCTGCAAAGAAAATCCTTGGTAGCCTCTCATCCAATGACTCTAGTTCAATGAACAACATTTGACATGGGACAAGTAGGGGCCACATGTCGCTTCATGACGTGTTCCAGGTTGGTTGGAAGTCAACGGGGGGTTCCTTAGATCGACGACTGAGAGGGATCCCAAAGGATCGGAGGATCGATGGTCCATGTCACTTCAGAAGTTTTGCATTTAGGATTTTCGGCATGTATCTTCCAACTTCCTCTTTGGACCACGCCTGAACTATCGCCACGTGTACCTATCATTCACAACTAGGATTTATTGCGGATTGAAGAGCTCCAGAGAAAATCGCGCATCCCTATACCTTCGAATACCCAAAATTATGGATAATCGTTGATCTGTGGACACACGTCCCTCCACTTTAAACGATCTTGATTAACTTTGTGACTCTGACATTCAGGAGTTTCGACGCTATACCACTCCTATTCTCCTGAAGTGAAACTTCATTGAAGAACTTATGATATCACCCCTGTGCCAAGCCATGATATCACCAGGGATATTTATACAAATATCTTAGAGAATTATTTCTCTGTCATGGTCTCTGCAAGGTTTATCAGATGCCTCCTCAACATCAAACTCACAGTCTCCTACTCAGGTCGTGTTCCCCTATGTGAATTCACTCTTGTCTGGTGTCTCTCCTTCTCTCCACAGAGCCTCACATGCATGCCTCCTCTCTGTGTGTCTCTTCTTCTTTTTCCTCTCTGTGTGTCTCTTCTTCTTTCTCCTCCTCCTCGGGAGGGTTATCGACATGTCATGTTCCTTCTGTCAAAAGGAAACTCAGGTCTTCTTGGTCTTCCATATCCTATGGTACTTCAGGTTGAAATTCTTCAGTCAAGCCATGCTTCCATTCATGGGGGTGGTTGATTAGCCAACCATCAATCCTTCCTTCATTAACTGATTCCTCTCCTTGGGATCCAAATGGGTCTTATTATCTCAGCAAAGGGAATTTAGGTCATTCTAACTAATGAACCCTCCCCACAGTTTCCTCATTCTTTCCTCTAGTGATATCATGGTCAATACTTCAAGGTTTCACCCCCATAGTCAGTTATTGGCAATCTAAACAACAATACATTTACATTGTTCACATGCCATAGCATGGTGATCATAATTAATGATTAATTACAAGCTGGGGAAATAGGGTGTTACACAAAAAAATAGAAGGAACTTGCATGTAAGAACAAACTTCCATGAATGTACAAGTGACCAAGTGGAAGTGAAGGGAAGTTGACAACTGAGAAACTAACACAAGACGCCAATGGCTTTGGACTTTGCAACAGTTCATAGACTATGGGTTATGAACTATAAGTGAACAAACATTTAATGTTAACTTGAATTTAACATTAATTCATTTGTATATATTACATATTGCGTTTCATAAGTTCCAATACTTTCACATATTTTGTTTCCTAAGTTTCAAGCCTCTTGGTTCTTCTCTTGCCTTAGTATGAGGAAAAATAAGACGATCAAGTTTCTTATTGATTTAAGTAAACTAATCGACATAATTTGAAATAGTTTATTGGATTAGAAAAAGTTCTTAATACATGTTCAAGTTAAGACTTAAGATAACTATGCATTGGTTTGCACATAGACTAATGCTAAGGGAGAAAATCGTTTACAATAGTCCTTGCTGCCTTAAGGCAGGGACTAATAACTAGTAATTTTCATCAACAATGTGTAATGAATGAAGGAAAGGGGTTATTGTAAGAAGTCGCGGAGAAAAGAATAATTGTTGGTTGATATGTAATGTTCTAAACAATGAATAAAAAACTAAATTCTTTGAAAGAAGACAATGTATGAATACATGCTAGCTACGAAAATGGTCAAGTGTTAGAAGGGAGTAATTTGTTGTTTTTTGAAATTAAACCATGCTATGTGATTTCAAATCACTTAAAACTCCGTGTAATGTATTTTGTGGATGGTAAGGTCCGTGAGCTAGTGGATATGTTGCATTTTGGGTTTTATCCCCAAGTCAATACTTACATGTCCATGGGAATTGCACTCAGGAAACCGATATAAGAACTAATTAGTACATAATATAGCATCAAATATCATCTTCAAAACCAATATCTAAGACATTTTCCAACACAAAAAAACCTTAATAGTCAACTTGAAAATGAATTATTTGAATATACATTGCATTTTGAAGTTGGGTATAATTTTGGCACTTGGTTGAAATAGAGTAATGGAACTCGATTCCCAATGCTCAATATATGCAGGTCAGTATGAATCATATCATCCTAAACATGTTGATCTGGCATTGATTTGAAATTAAAATGAAAAGATGTTGTGCAAACATAGCAGCTTCAATTGTTGCAGCTGCAAGGTTACTAGCATGCACAAAGGTGAAACTAGTTGATCCCGAGACAAGAATATTCTTTGCAAATGCAACTCTCAAAACTTGTCCATTATTTTTAAGGGCCATTCTATAGTTTCCTGCAATTCATTAGTTGTTTCTTCTACCAAAAGGTTGATTTCAAATGACAGCTGAGAATGGAGTTAAAAAATTGCAAAAAATTATAACGAAACCTGAAGGTCATCATGATAAACAAGGCTGTGTGGCAGCGTAGTCCCTGCCAGATTGAATTGGGATAGGAAAAAGTAGCAGAGCCAGATGGAAACTGTAGCAGAGATGTGGAAAGAAGCATAAAGAACATGGTATTCATGCAATAAATGACACGTGGCCTCTAGAGCCCCATTTATTTTTTGAAAGCAAAGAACATAATACAATTTGTGTGCAGTGGAAGATAAAAATTTATGACGACACAAATATGAAAGGAGATAAAAAAATAGTTTAGTTTGAAATATACTAATTTAAATGAATTTGTCATATAGACTGGCGAAACATAAAAATGTATGATGACATAAATATAAAAGGAGATAAAAAAAATAGTTTTATTTGAAATATATCAAAAAATAAAAGTCTGTTACATATTCCTAGAAATTTCAATGCGTTTTTCATATAGACCGGGATTGGGGCTCCCGCGGACCATAAGATAAATATGTGATAAATATGTAAAAGAAACAAGATTGTAGAAAGAAGAAGTGGGTGATTTTAGAGTGCAATACCTGGATATTTTTTTTTTGAAATCAGTCTTTGGCTAGACATTTCTATTTAAAAAAGTGGAATAACTGGGTTGATAAACAAAACAAGATGTGATTAGTAGACTTACAGTGATGGTACATATGACCCCTTTTTCTATTTTCTTGTGGATGTATTTTCATTGATATCGTCGACGACTACTGGAATCGTGGCAACTGCTTGTTGCGTTTCGTCAGTGGCCTTCTTCAATTCCCTTTCGAGTCATTCTTCAATTTAGCTTCTCATTGGGACGACGCTGATCTCATTCCAGATTTTTATGTTGAAAAGTTCATTTTCTAATTCCTCGAAGTCGATAGAAAGATTACGCAGAGCCTGATCAATTTCCTCATTCTGTAATGAATAGTCGACTAGCTAGTCATCGACGTGATCTTGATCATATTCAAGGATGTTGTAAAAATTTTCCAAAGACAATGCCTTAAGAATATCAACTTGTTTATCAAAGTCTTTCCTAGTTAAGGGAAAGGAGTTGACGATTAAGTTGGGGTCTTGGAAGTCGTTGGTCCTTTTGGCTAAGTTTATTTTGGACAACCTTGGGAATAATTTTTCTTTCTTTGATATGGCTTGTTCACATGACTGAACAATGAGATGCAATTTCTTCACTTTTTCTTTCCAGCATGCATTTGATTGATCGATCCGGTTTTTGGATGGAATATCTTGTTGTCTTCTTGTTTCTATCATGTTGTTGAAAATGGTGCCAAAAGTAAGGACCGTGTTTAAATAGAAATGTTATTCATATTTTAACTCCACCTGCAAATGTTCGAGAAAACTATGTGCCTTTGTTCCAAGAGAAGTCATGGTTTGTGATGTTTCCCATGCCTCAGTAAACAATTCCATTATTTTCTTGATATTATTCTCCACATATCCTCTACAGGATGCGAGGAGGCCGGAGGATCCTTTTAACTTGGCTACAGGGATGGCAGGCATGGCTATGGTCAAAGGATTGGCAAGCAATGGCATAGGAATCAAATCCTCTTCCAATTTCTTGACTCAGTCCTCCAGTCTGTCATTCTCGGCCTCGATGCCTCCAATGGAATCATGAAGTGCATCTTCGCTCGCTATGTGAAGTTGACAAATTTGGGATGGCCGCATGTTCGAAAGGTCAACCTATGAACGAGATTTTCCTTTCTTACTTTTAATTTTTTTTTTTCAATAATCAATTTTTTGGACTGATTGTAAAAAACAATGCTCTGGAACACAAAGGATTCATCTTCATCAAAATTTTCGGTATCGAATATGTCCATTGGATGACTATGTTGGATGGAGTCTCTAGGTTGATCAAGGTAGTGGAGCATGCTATCTAGACCAGGCTCAAGTTCCATGTTCTCACTCTGAATTTCAGGCTCTTCCACCTGTCCCACATTTTTTTTCTCTTGTCTATTGGAAGCTTGTGAGAACTATCAATTTTAGAGTGAGGAGGGTCGTTATCTCCTCCTTTGTTTGAAGAAATCTGAGTTGCTTTGTTGTTGTGGTGGGCCATTGGAGTGATGCTCCGGGATGTCATACTTTTTGGAGTGTTATTTGTCGATTGAACACTCTTATCACCAGGGCCTTTCCCCTGTTGCCTATACAATTTAGTGTTTCTTTGCAGTGTGTCTAGGTCATCAACATCAAAAGCAGAAGCATTTCCACTAGTGTCTCTTTTTCGGACAGGTGTTTTTTGAAAAAACAATCGCCAAATTCAAGTGTTTGTAAATGTTTTCGAATTTTCTTATCCGGGTCGAACCCTCTTAGGGTTTCATCATATCTTAGGTTGAATTTTCTAGAATGCGTTGCGAATTTGTCAATTTTGTTGACATTTTTCAACACGAAGTCCCTGACTTTCTAAGGCAGAGGAATGAACTCTTTTTTTATCTTTTCTTGGAATAGATGCTACTTCTGCAACAAACATTTTGTCCGTAATGTGACATGGAAGGAGAGCAGGTTTTTCCCTGGAGCCAAAAATCCTTATGATAGAGTAATTATCCAAATGTTCAATTGTCCCCTTCCTATTCAAAAAATTGGTTTCTTGTTCAGATATGCAGGGAACATCTTCTCCTAACAACAAAACATTGAAAACAGACACAAAGCCATTAAAAACCTCATAAAAACAGTGGGAATCCTTGTGCTTCCACAAGGCCTAGTACCAGAACGTTACTAGGTCGAATTCCCAGTTGACATTCTTGGATAGAGACAGTTCTAGAAACTGGCAGCAATGTGCTATTGCAAAAACTAAGTAGGATGACATATAAAACTTATTTTCCCTTTTGAAGCTTGACAATTGGGAATAGATTTTATGGGAAATTAACTTGCCCCAATAAAAAATGGCTTGTTCCTTGACTGCGAAATACAAAATACAAAGAGCCATCTGGGAAAGAATTGCTCTGGACTCCTGTCCCATTATTCTTGTAAACAACCAGGCAATTTCACAGAATCGATTTCTAAATGAACTAACCTAGAAGCTTATGATATGTTCAGGAACTACAATCGGGTTTTCCAATAAATGGGGAAAGAGGTCCAAACCGTTATTATGCTTTTATAGGAACCGTTTGCAATCCTCTCTTGTGAACGTCAATGTTGGATCCGATAATTTTAACATCTAGCAGAAGACCTGAGGTGACAAAGAAACATAAGAGCGGTCCCTTAGTGGAATAATTATTTTGTCTGAAATAAATTTATCGGTGCACCAAGAGACCAGTTCCTTACAGTAAAAAAATTCAAGGACACAACCTGCACGAGTAATTCCAGAGGTTCAAATTACTTCGTTCTGGGCAACAGGGGTTGAGTAATAAAAATATGCCCTAGACCGCTAGAAGTTCTGGCCCTCGCACCCGAATATGTTCACTGTATCTCCACAGAACTGTTGTCGAGTTGATGCCATAGGTTTATGAGAATGTTGGTTTTCTCTAGACGATGGTTGAAATGAACAGTTGGATCCAATAATGTAACTCTCCACAAAATCTTGGTTTATGCTTATGAATGGGAAAGCTCCTCGAGCCTTTCGTTGATTAATGACAATCTGTATGGGTGGTGCATGATGAACTGTTAGCAGTAAAGATTACTTATTGAATATTTATAAGTGCGAAGGTGGCAGGTATGATGAAGAACAATTAAGAATTGAAGGTTTCGTGAACGTGCCAAGCCGATGATGTGAGAACGTCATTTCATGATTTTGAAATCAACACTCGGAAGGGATAATATAACCCCCCACAAATCTTGGTTTAATGCGTATTAATAGGAGATCTCCTCGAGCCTTTCGCCCATCAATGACAATCTATATGGTTCCTGCACAATGAGCTGTTAGAATTAAATGTTAGTAATTGCATATATAGAAACAAG
>ML808650.1:1785-18666 GCA_009831015.1 Picea engelmannii | reverse complement strand
CCTTAAAAAATAAAAAAATAAAATAAAACAAGCCGTAAAAATTTGGTGAAGGCTATTTGTATAAGCAAAGTGAGGATGATTATGTGGATGTATACGCACAATAGCTGTAGAGATAACTAGTTTCTTTAGATCCTATACTATTTTTGTTCACAACTCTGTTACAAATTTTGCTTGGGTTGTGTGAAATATCCTTTCTCTGACATCCCTTTTCTTTGTTATATTTAATTGTTGTTCCATTGATGAAAAAAAATTTGAATAGGTATCGAACAATTGTAGCTGCAACATGGAACAGTGCAATATTTGTGTAACTTACCCGAGATACATGCACATGCGAAAGTAAAGGACAAAACTGGATATGGAAAATGGTACCATTGCCTTGTTGTTGTCCGAGTCTCCATCCTTTATATGGAGAATGTGTTGTGATCCAAGTTTTCTCATTAGTGTGACATTTGTGCCAATGGTTTCGACTGGGTAAATATCACTGCTCTGTGCAAGCTGGCTGACAGTTGCATCTGAGACGAAACAATATTCTGAGAAAACAGTGGGAATTTTTTCCACAATACTTTTTTTTTGAGTGAAATAATCCGATCACAATCACCACAATCATACACTGTTTTGGGCAATACATTAAAATTTGTAATGGATATCCCATTACCCAATAATATCTTTTTTGCATGTTTCTGGACAAGTTGTGTAGGAATAGTCAGTGTGACTGTCATCTTGGCCTCCTTGTCTGTCATGTCAGCATGCATAATGGATCTAGTTTTGTTTTCCTTGTCCAAGTAGGTGCTATAGATGACCATTATGTCCCCGATGAACACTTGTCTAGTTTGGTGGTTGTTCAAGCCCTCTATTGATAGTACTTTGGGTGTTACAACTCTAGACCCGGTGACAATTTTTTAAACGGAAAACTAAAGTGAATGGTAGTGTGCATTTTTTTTTGGTATTCTTTTTTCACTGGCATAAATCTACAAGTAGACACACAACTTCAATGGACTATGGAGCCAGAGTTTTGAAACCTTACCTCTTAGTCTGCAAAACTTGCGCTATGTTCGACGTCTCGCTTGTACTTGTTGATACTTCTTGTGAACTGCAAACCATGTATTGTAGATGACATCAGCATATTCACCATGCCATATATAAATAAATAACTGAGGATATTTATTTGGTAAACATACTAGGAACATAATGTATGCATCTTTATCTTTGGCCTTGTCGGTCTGCTGATGTTTGGGATGACTGATTGCTCATACCCATGTCACTAGTCCAACTTTTTCTGATGCAATCATATGCAGATGAACATCAGAAGGACTAAACAAGCATATTCACTGTATACTGTCCATAATAGTTCTTAATGTCACATGCAGGGTGGATGCAGATGGAATACACAATAGAGTGTCAAGGAATATACTTAGGAAACATGAGGACCCGAGCATCAAATTGTATGCCTATGGTTTTTTGACTAGAAAAATGTGTAACAGTAAACAAGGCGCGATAGCGGGGCACGACAGCTAATCTATATATCGCGGACCCCCAGAAGCCAGGGGAGAAATCTTTAAACCACCCGCCTGACACCCGCAATCGACAAAGTGGGTAAGTATGGAATAAGGTAGAAGCATGACCATAAATGTGAAACCGTTAGTCCGCCAACCGGTGCACCAAGGCATTTTCGGAAAAACCACTAAGAAGAGCAATTAGAAATAAAAAGGGATAATAGAAAATGGAAAAAGTAGAAATGCGGAGGTTAGAAAGGCCCATTGCTGTCAAGTCATCGTTTTCTAGTCTAATATTATATGCCCCCACCCGGTTTGTATATTTAATTTACCAGCACAGTTGGTATACCTTTTCGAAGATTGTACCACATAACCCTTTGTTGTTGCATAGAACAATTCATCTTCCTGTCCAACCAACATGTTTCTTCCAAGGTAGCAATGTCAAATACACAATGGACATGAAGGTAAGTTAGTATGAAGACAAACATGTAAAAGAAAGAAAAAAAATTCTATTTATTCCGACGTAACAACAAACAGAATACGATGCAGAAAGATACATAGTATATACAAACAGGTAAACAAAAATAATAATAATAATAATAATAAATGGTGCAAAGCAATAGAACAAGCACAAAAAATATACAGATAGTAAATGGAATACTGAACACTGGAATATGAAATAAGAGTACAGGTATCCACCTCTGTAACTCCTCATCTACATTCCCGCCAAAGAGTCCATCGTCCTCTCTTGGCATTCTGTTTGTTTAAATGTAGCAATGCAGGAAAAATACAATGAACATGAAGGGGGTTAGTATGCAGGAAGACATGTAATGAAGATAAGATATTATGTAGGAAGGTACACAACATCTACATGCAATAAAGTAGGTGAACACATAGATAGAAAATAAATGAAATATAAAACAACGCAATATGAAATAACAATACAAGCATGTACCCTTTTATCTCCTCTTCAACCGATGTAGTCAAGACTTCGCCGTTTTCTCCAGATATTATGTTTGTTTGAATGTGGGAACACACAAAATATAATGAACATGAATGGAAGCTGGTATGCAATAGAGAACAAGTAATATGTACATACAGTAAATGAGACTCAACGAATAGAATAAAACATAGGCAGAAACATGAACCTTTGCGCTTCTCCATTCATAGTTGTAAATATGTAATTTTTTCCCTGCCCAAAATATATTACAATCCACAAAATATTACGAAACTGCATGGTCATAGCTAAACGATTTTTGGTTTTCCGTGGAAAATTATCTAGATATGATTCCACCCATGGAAACACATTTTCTTTATCCTCTACACAGACTGTTGTGCCCACGATACAAGATTTTGGTTTTCCATGGCAAACTACCCAGATATGCTTCTAGAAATGGAAATATAATTTTGCAGTATCTTTGTTGTACATATCATATCTCGAGTACAAGACAAATTGTATCATGGTCACACTAGTCTATGTAGAAGATAAAGAACATGTATTACCATATGGACACATTTCGCAAGTCATGGTTTATAAGTGCAGCTTGCATATGTTTTATTTTAACAAAAAAACATCGGATATTGCAATTTCACATGTACTTCTCGAACTATTTTTCATGCAACTATTTTATATCATGTCAACACTAAAGCACCAACAAAATCTCATAGTAGAA
Organism: Picea engelmannii; assembly: GCA_009831015.1. NCBI lineage: Eukaryota > Viridiplantae > Streptophyta > Pinopsida > Pinales > Pinaceae > Picea > Picea engelmannii. The sequence continues at coordinate 15,500 of ML808650.1, read as the reverse complement.
TAGATATCGACATCGCCAAACAGGGTAAACAACACAACCGCATGTCCACTCGTGGGTGGAGGGGATGAACATCGTAAAGCGCCCAAACAATAATAATAGTACATAAAAAAAAGAACATCTCCAACTGTCAGTGCAGGACCCTAACTCTGCAAATTCGAAGCAAACAAAAGAAAACAACAAGCACCAAACCAGCGAGAAAGCACGAACATGCCCAACCACAGTCCTAGGGCCCCAAATTGTAAACTTGAGCCAAACAAACACAACCAGCAACCGACGAACCAACGAACCAGTGAACAAGCAACAACCATCAAACCAGTAAACAACATATGTATCTCCAATGATTACGACACTGCAACCATAACACAGAAGGAACCGAAAACATATGACGAGCATGGTAGTAGAAATGAGAAAACATTCTTACTTACAAACTGCAAACACTGAACAACAAAGAAGAAATAGAAAATGAAACTATGGCATGGAAACTTACTCTGAAACAATGAAAGGCAGAAGCGGAGGTCGAATTGTGAACCAAACAACAACAACAAGAAGCAACCAACGAACAAGAAGAACTCACCGAACCAGTAAACAATGTATGTAGCTTCAATGATGACAAAATTTCATTGCAAAGCTAGAAGAAGGATGAAACATACAATGCCTATTCAATTGGCGGTGGACAACAATATTGTCCAAAATCACTGCAGCATTGTATGGAAAATTTCGAAGAAAAATGTACTCCGAGAAGCGTATTTAGATAAACATTTAAGGTTGTCAGGCTATCTAAGGGCCTCACGGTATGCAAAAATTTAAGTTGTTAGGCCTGTTGGATGACCTCATGTCATGTAAACATTTAAGTTGTCAAGTCTATTCAGGCACCTCAAAAAAAGTGTCAATACATTTCAATACAAATACAAAGGAGTAATAATAATAATAATAATAGCACAAATAAAAAAATAAATCACAATAGAAGGTTATAAACTTTGGAATTATCGATCACTATAAACCTTGGATATCTAAACATTTCAATATGATTAGTACAAATAAAAAAATCACCGTATATGATCTAAGACAATGCTAGCAGAAAATGCTAAGACAAACATTTGAACTAATGCTAGCATTAATCCACCTTCGTGCAATGCATAAGAAAATATATGATTGAAAAAGATCGTATACGATCAAATACTTTGGATATACCAACATATATAACATTGGGAATAGTGAAGCCGACAATAAGACCTGCAATCTGTTATCCAATCAGATCATGACATATATGGTACTTTTTTATTATATAAAAATCAATGTTTTTAGTTCCCTAGTTCCAACAATAGATATTATGGAAATATTTGTGGTCAAAGGACCAACTAATAGGACGTCAACGAATTATCGATCGCTATAGTCCCTATATGCCTTCGGTAGGGACTAATTAGATAAGGTGTTTACTTTACCTACCAAATGGATGTGTAGAAATTTGAAACCCATAAAAACATGGAATTTGTCATGAAAAAGACATAGGTCTACTTCATTCAAATTTTCAACTCAAAGTACTTATGACATTAACTCACAAATACTTATTAATCTAGGTCATGAAGTTTGATCAATTGTTTTGGAATAAATGTAATTACCAAAAGTATTTGTAAGGTTTAATCTATAACTTATTTTTTAAATTGAAAAGTGAATCAACTCTTCAAATACTTAATGTGGATAAAAGCATGGTGGAAACACTGTAGACCAACATAACATCAAGCACTAATTAAATTGTGAATATTTCAAATGTCACTCTGTAGAACAATTATAAAATATCAAATGATTTAGAAAAGAGGAAATTTAATAGAATTGAAGAAATGAACTAAAATCACCAATGAACTTCACCCTCGTTGAACAAAAGATTAATTATAGTAAAATTTTATGAACTATAATGCAAATGGACTATAAATATAAATAATATAGACAATTATAAGTTGTTATTGGAATGGTATGAAAAAACATAGAGATTCATGCAAACTATCTGCATTCTCTTAGCATAATATTTAAAAAAAATAAATCAATTTATGAAGGCAAATACTAAAGATGGTGAGTCATGAATTTCCATAAAAATGTTCACCATTTAAAAGTTAATATAGGTATTCCCTTTTATGCATGTGTGTTATTTTTATTGAAAAAATGATTTAAATTGCCAATGATATATCACTTATATTTGCTTGAATTTATTTGTTAAGGTGACATTGCAAAATTATTTTAATGCACTTTTGCTCTATCAAGAGTCAAAATGACAAGATTAAAAAAAAATTATATTTTCCACAAAAGGAAAATGCAGTGCATTCCCATTCATGCCAGAATTCGATAAGACAACAAATAGACTATTTTAGGCGCAAAAAAATGTTAGGAAAACTAACACATGGTGGTAAAAATACTCAAACAAACACTTGCACGAGACCATAAATTTCAAGCATAAAGTATATTTCTATGAATATAACTAAATAGTGATCTAAAACATACCTTAAAGCATGATGTTCAATGAGAAAAGTTGGCACAACCACATACAGTGCTCATCCTCCAGGCAACTAAAAAAGTTGAACTTAAAGCTTAATGTTCAATGAGCAAAGTTGGCACAACTGCACGAGTGGGATCTTTGGAGCTTCCTTGATTTGATCAATTTATGAAGTTTAAGTACCCTGATTGACGTGCTCCTAAACCTCCAGTTAGCTTGCTACTTCGATCAATAAAAAATGAATCTTATCAACATTAACTCGAAATAGTGCAATGTCCTTAACTCCATACAGTTCTTGGGAAGATAAAACCATCATCTCAGGCTGCATAAACATACAAGTGATGCACATCAATTGGAAACTAAATTATTTCCCTCATATATCTCATTCTATAAAATTTCATTGTCAGCTGGAGGCTCTGCCTGCAAAAGAGTTTTTGTTAAGCTATTATCATCATCCCCAGAATGTCCTACCCTGCCGGTGTACTGTCATGGTCATGTACTTCAACTAACATGCGAGTGGTTTAAATGAAAAACTACTAAAAGACATTGTATTCCTTTAAAATAATTATCCATTCCACAAAAGATTTGGATTAACGAAAAGATTTTGAACATGAATGTAAATTTTTCTGGTAAGGAATGATATTTTCATATTCCAAGGTATGGAGGTGTTACCACAGTATATGTTATCATTAATATGCAAAAAGTCTCAAGCACCTCGATGATAGATAAGGTCGACTCTCCTCAGGCTCAAGAGAGGCTTCCTTAAATAGAATAGGATTGCTGGATAATAAATCTATGAAGTGTAAGGTGATGTGAAGAGTAATTTCCAACAATACAAGGTTATAAGAGTTGTAGAAATAGAGTGGATGGTAGGACTGGAGATTAGTGCCTAGTCCATTAGGCAAATGGGATCACAACAAGGTTCAAATGGGAGGTTGTTATAAAGATGATCACATAGATGAAAAGTATAATCTTCATGAACTCCTTCCTTGTTGTCTTAATTTGCAGAAATATATTAAGGGATAACAGTGGAGTAGACTTCATCCAACACTCATGGAAATTAATACTCATGGAAATTAAAGCTATCAAGAACAATGTCAATATCAAGGTGCATTCATCCATAAGTAAAGAAAGAGATGCAAGCATGAATACTATCCAATGACAATTTAATATGAAAATGAAAGGAGTATACCATATTTTTATTCTTAAGCATATGTTTAAATATTTGAGCAAATAAGAGAGATAGCCAGAAAAAATACAAATAATCTCACTCAAAAACCCTCCAAAATCACATCCAACTAATTTTTCATTAAACTCCAAAGAAGATATTTCTGCCAAATCCAACCATCCCTAAAACCATCCATAAAAAGGTGAGGGGATGCTCTTAAAAAGGTGAGGGGATGCTCTTAAAAAATAGAGTTTCTAGCTCACCTCTTACAATAAAACTAATAATATCCCTTGTCATATAACTCCACGATTTGGTTAAGTGGTGACCCACATTCCTCTTCACAACTCGTGGGCTCAATGACAATACAATAAATGTGAAGGATACCACATACCATTTAATAAACAAATGCAAGTTGTTCCATGTCAAATAATTGGAATCCAATGTATCGATGGAAAGGTGCGGTTTCATATAATTTGTGAAACTCTATTTTGTTGGAAACATATTAAAGAATTTTTCATGTGGTTACATATATATGCATGTAATGTAATAATATTAGGAATGAGCATGCATGTATTTTTTAACAGATTGTGTAATTGATAGATTTAATTATAATTAATTAATTTTAATAATTTGAGAGATATTATATATATTAGTATATTTATAAAGGTGAGAGTGTAATGTGTGTAGAGTGTGTGAGTATCATTATTCCGTAATTTTTTTTCATATTAAATTTCCACATAAATCACTCTGTCAATTGTGTGATATTATTGTGTTGTGTTTGGTTTGATATTTCGTTTATGCTTTATTTTGCTTTCTCTGTCTAACAAGTAGTATAAGAGTAAATAAACCAAGCCAAACTAATCTGCATGAGTTCAAGAAAGTCATTAGACGAGATCTAGCGTGTGAGAGCAACTTCTTACTAAACCTGCATCGTTGATATTTCTTGGACTATCGTTCCGTTTACGACTAGGAGGGGGCGCGATCACTGTTCATCCTTGCGGGTAGCACGATACTCATGGAAAATCGTTTTAATCGAAGGTATATGCATAGAACGTAAAAGTATATGCATGCACAGAATATATGCATGCACAGAACTAAAGGTATTATGGAAGTGGATTTTTTTTTTAATGCATGGATACTAGGAGTATCACTTTGGTAAGAGAATGGCCATGGTAAATTAATGGATGGAGTATGTTTTAATATTTTATGGAGGATGTTTCTTTTTTAAAGTGGGTGGAATTATTTAGAATCACTTTTTTTTTTATTAAAAGGTAAGAGGTGGAGCTTTTATGTTTTGGTAAAAGGTTTTGAAGTACAAGATATTTATTAAATATATTTTTTTAAATGTTTTAATTAATATTTTTTGAGGTTTGAGGTTGAATTTTGAGTATGAAAACTCTTCTATATTAAGGCTTGGTTTTATAAATAGTGGTTTTGGAGTTTTTTTGTTAATGGAAAAAGTGTAGAATTTTAAGTTTGAGGTGGAGAAATTTAGTAACAAGAATAGCTTTGCGCTATAGAAGCTTAAGATGTGGAATCTGCTTGTGCAACAAGGATTGCAAAATGCATTTGCTGAAAAGATAAAGAAACCGACAAGCATGACAGACAAGGACTGGGAGGATATGGATGCAAGAGCTCTCAATACCATTCATTTGTGTTTGGCAAATGAAGTGTTGTTTAACATCACTGAAGAGGAGACAACAACAGGTTTGTGGAACAGACTAGAGAGTCTGTGTATGACAAATTCTTTGATGAATAGAATCTTCTTGAAGAGGTAGTTGTACAGCTTGTGGATGAAAGAAGGTACGAAAATTGTTGATCACTTGAATGTTTTCAATGCTCTGATTTGTCAATTATATAGTATGAATGTAACGTACGAAGATGAGGACAAGGTAGTTACACTACTGTGTTTGTTGCATGAGTCTTGGAATCATCTGGTCACATCTATGTGGTTCAGCTCAACATATGCCATTGATTATGAAATTGTTGTGGGAGCTTTGTTGTCTGAGGAGACGAGGAGAAGATCTAGTAAGGAAACCTCAGTAGTAGAAGCAATGGTGGTCAAAGGTCGATCTACAGAAGGAGGAAAAGATAAAAAAGGTACAACTAGGTCTAAATCAAAAGACGATAAGGGTAAGGGAAAAGGTTGGTTATGTGGCAAATCTGAGCATCTAAAGAAGGATTGTTGGAAAAGACAACAAGCATTCAAAGAGGACTCCACAAAAGAAGAAAATTCAACTACAGGTATGGTTGATGAAGTTTTGTCTGTCTGTTGTGTCTCACAACCTGTGTTCACATAGAAGGTGCAGGGCGGTGATGGTTGAGTCACGATGAAAAAAAATGTATTTACTTTAGAGTTGTAAAAGTTGTTGATTGCGTGTAAATGGGCATATGTCTATAAGACCTAGATAGGCATGCATACCCCTATTTTATTAGGTCACCTATGAAAAGTCTAGACGTAGATTTAGGTAGATTGAGTATGTGTGTGGGAGGGGTGTGGGGCCATGTATGTTTGGTTAACCTTGACTCGGTGGAAGAGTTAATGAGTTAAATATGGTTTTTTAGGTCCAAGCACGTAGCTTTTAGGGTCCATGTTTTTTGGGTAGCCCATGGTATTGTGTCCATGGGTTGCATGTAATGAAGCGTATAAAAGTATTTGTGAACTCCATTGTAAATGGGCCTGGAGGTAAGCGGTGAAGGCTTACTTGGCTTACTTGGTCGGATTTGGTCAAGGGAATGTTCATGCTAAGGTGGAGCACTAAGACTATAGTATAAAGTCCTTGGAGATGAGCGACAAAGGTTCACTTGGGTTGGTTTAGTCGGATTTGGTCAAAGTTGTTCAAATGCAAAGTTCGAGGTGGAGTAGTGTGTCCAGGTTAGAAAAGTGGGTCTATAGAAAGGTTGATGTGTTGGCAGGTCAATCAAGTGTTTGAGAATATATGATGAAGGTAGGTTCATATCCATGGAACTTGGAAAGTATTGCAAAGAAGTTGGGATCGAATAGGCATGTTCAATAATGCCAAGTTACAACAATAGTTGTGGAAATAAGCAGTTGAGCTATCTAGTAACATGGTCACCATCGGTTGCAAAAGACCGGAAGATTCAGGAAGAGGTATGAACATGTCATCTGGTAATTAATCAAATGTGAAATTATTTGGTTCTGATGCTTATGTTTTTTTATCATCACTCTAAGTAGGACCCAAATCAAACAGGTAGATATTTGATATGGTGATGATGTTAAGGGATGTAGACTATGGGATCCTACTACCCACATAATCATCATGGACAGAGATGCAGTGTTTGATGAATCTCCTTTTATAAAAGATGAAAGGTTCAAAGCATCACTGGTAGTAGAAGGGTATTTGGAAGGTATTGATTTCCATGAAAGTTTCTCACCAGTTGTTAAAAGCTTGTTTCTATTTATGTTGTGTTAGCACTAGTTGTGTTAGTACAACTAGACATTAAAATTGTTTTACATGGAGTTTTTTGGATAAGAGGATGTGTTTGGAACAACCAGAACGATTAGTTTAGAATAACAACAATTTTTTTTTTTGCAAACTCAAGAATCATTGTATGACCTAAAGCATGCTAGGAAAATGGTGCAAGATGTTTGATTCATTCATGGTGAGACAAATTTTACAAGTGAGTATAACCATTGTGTTTATGGTATATTCATTATCTTGGTGTTATATTCTATGCTTGTTGCAAGCACAAGCATGGTTGAGGTCAACAAGTTGGCTTACTTGGTTAGGACATTTGTTATGAAGGATTTGGGAGCAGCAAAAATAAATCTTGGGCATGGAAATACACATATATAGGAAGGATGGTAAGCTTGGTTATCACAACAGAAGTATGTGGTGAAGATACTCAGGAAATTCGGTATGAATAATGTGAAACTGATAAAATCCCTTTGGCTTTCCATTGTAATTTTTTCTTCAGGTTTATGTCCTAAATGATGAAGAAGAAAAGGGTTATATGTCTCGAGTATTATATGCTAGTAGGAAGTTTGATGATTGTGATGGGAAATGGTCAACATTTCATATGCAGTTGGTGTTGTTAGTAGACACATGGAAAAATAAGGTAAAGAGCATGGATATGGGTGCTTCAAACACAAAAGAACAAGTATCACTTACAGTGGTTACAATGATTTAGTCTGTGGTTATGATTCATGAGATTTGGACGAGAGGAGATCTACCTCAGGTTATGTCTTGAAAGAATGCAAGGATCTATTGGGTAAGTATGAACAAATACATGATGTGGTGCTCTGTGGTGGTCAAAGTGTTGTGGGTTTGACTAACAATCCAACATATAAAAATGGACAAGTGTATCGGTTTATAATACAAATTACTGATGGAGGCATAATGGTCCATTCTAGAGTGAATCGTGCAGACATGTTCATGTAACAATATTGGTAGAGAAGTTGTGGAGCTGTGATGGTGTTTGGATTCTCTTGGCTTGTAGGAAAGGTGATGAATTAATTAAGGGGATGATATATCAGGTAAATTGTTGTCAAGGTGGAGATTGTTGGAAACATGCGAACAAATTTTCCATGCAGTTACATGCATATACATGCAACTATATTAGGAATGTGCATGCATGCACTCTTTTGTGAACATATTTTGTAACTGGTGGATCTAATTATAATCAATTAGTCTGTTTGTTTGAGAGATGTTATATATACGAGCATACCCATAGAGGTGAGAGTGCAATGTGTGTAGAGTGTGTGAGCAAGACACAATATTGTGGAGTACAGTGTGTTTGTGAGGAGAGGATGGTTGTATTGATGTGTTGGCTATTGTAATTCTCCCTTGAATAATAAGAATACCAACTATCATTGCCCCGTGGTTTTTTCCTACATTGGGTTTCCACAAAAAACACTGTGTCAATTGCATGATTGATGTTGTGTTATGTTTGGTTTGATGTTATCATTTTTATGCTCTTTTCTCTTTCGTTGCCTAACACACCCAAACATATTTGTCAACTCATGAGAGGTGGTCCTCAATATATCTCGGTTAGCCAATGAAGAGACTCAAAAATCCGTTGACCTATGAATGTAAGGTGGAAACAATCAACAAATTGAAGCCACGTATAATGTCCAAAACAATGTGTGAGTCACTTCCTGCAAGGATATCCCATATATTCCATATGTCTAGGAACCCAATAAAAAATGTTCAAATTTCTTTCATCTTGAATCATATCACATTGATTAATCTGTGTTGAGAGAACCCACGGATTTATGTGTGATGGCCACCCTTTAAACATATAACATCTTGAATTTTTTAACATGAAAGAGCGCCCTTTGGATCTTTAGATCATTGGCCATATTTGTAGACGGGGGAAGCTCCATGGGAAACTCTGTTTAAGGCCCCTTTCATACACTGTGAAGCGTCTCTCTTCACATTTGTTTTAGTCACAATGGCTGACAGTTCACATAATAATAATAATAATAATAATAATAATTTATTTTTAAGGTCACGACCAAGCCAGACACCAAATTGGTGTATGAGACCCCCTCTCCCTAATGATTTTGACTGGTAATGTCTACGAAAGTATACATACCCTACCCCCCTTTGGATTTGAACTTATGACCTCTTATAAGGAAACACATATTCTCAACCATAAAAACTGTGGACCATGGTTGAGGACAGCTATATGAAACGTTAAGTTGAGCCAAATCATATGTATCCCCAACTTAATCAACTTGTGGATGAAGGGGAAGGAGCACCAAATATCACATTGGTCTCCTTTTTTTATAATTCATGGGCTAAGGTCTTGAGGCTCCATAGAGATTTCATTATAATTCATGGGCTATGGTATTGAGGCTCCATAGAGATGTCATACGTGGGCTCTTAATAAAATATCAATTTCCACCTTCACATATGTGCCCTTTAAAGCACATGGAAAAATAAATGGTCGTGTTATCTCCTTAAATAAATCAATTGAGATTTTTCATTTTAGGTGATAGGATGTATTTTAAAAAAATGTACTTTTTAATTTTTTTTGAAAGCTCATTTCTCAAAGTTTTACGCATATAATAAAGTTTAAATAAACTTTTGTTTAGTTTTTATTTGATCTAATTCAAATCTCGGGTTTTGGTGGCTTAGGCAAACATTTCAATTGTTCATTAGCCACCGAAAGCCTTAGCTTTAGGTAGCTTAAAGAAAGGAATTCAAGGCTATTTTAGCCATCGAAATCACAGAAGCGGGGAAAGAGCCAGCACGTCCTTTCACACGTTTCAACCGTCGGGTTCGTAGTTTTATAATTGCAATAAGCCGTCGAAAAGACAGGAGAATGAACCGTTCATGACCGAAAGTTGATCTCTGTATTATATAAGTGAATCTTTTCAGATCGTCATATCATCAAGCCACATGATTACGTACCCTCCATCATTACAATTATTGACCATGACTACAAAAAATCACCAACCATTCTGTCGCATCCCTTGTAATCAATGCCACGTTCTAAAGCTCGCCTCAGTTCTCTCATTTTTTTCATAGCCGAGCCTACTCTCCCTAATTCTACGTTGTGTAACTCTCCCCCGAAATCCGTTCCTTCGATCACAGGTGTGTGGAAACATTGTGGCAAATGAAGAAATGACTGTCAGCCCTAAGGAAAAAGTTCGATGACATCAATTAACTGGAATCACATGTCAAATGTTCAGGGATGCAGGGTGTTATAATTTTTGCAAAAAATTACAGAGTTCTCATCAGTAGGTGGCAGAGGCATTTTCCCTCAATTTCGATGGAAAGAAAGCAATCATAGGTTGGGATGAATTCAAGATAGATGAATCCCTCATGGCTGAAGTGACAGAGCTTTCCATGATTGGAGAAAAATGGTTTAAAACCACTACCACTAAGAATGTTGAATTCAGGTCTTATTTGAAACTAGAACACAGGGGTTTGATATGAAAGAAAGACATTCCTGTGTCTTTCCTTGAAGAGAGATGGCAGTAGTTATTAAAATCCATAATGGTTTATGTAACTTGCGAAGGGAGATACAACAGAGTGATGATTTACCATTTTAAACTTATAAATCATTTGACTGGTAGAAACCCACTCAATCTGCCCTATTTTCTCCACAGAAGTTTATCCAAAATGGCTCATCAAGTCAAGGCCAAGCCTAATCAAGTTGCAGGTAGATTATCCCACCATAGTCTGATCAAACTTTTGGTTTGTGAGCTGTTGCAAAGAAGAGGCAAAGAGTGGAATTACTTCTTGTTCTGGAATGATTTCTATACTGAGGTTCAACCAGAAGGTAAAAAGAATCCTCATTCAAAGAAGTCTTCTACTCCCAGAAGTGGAAAGAGGAGGAGGAGAGCTATCTCTCCAGCTCCAGTTAATCAATCCTCTCCTTCCTCTAAGCTTGACAAAACTAAGATGAAATTAAATTTCAACAGTGAAAAATAAGAGGCCAAAGAATTCCCAGTGAACAAAAACATTCTTAATCTTCCTACATAGACTCGGAGGATGAAGAGCACTAGATTGAAACAGGGCACGAGGATTCAGTTACCACAGGGTGTGAAAATTATGTTTTTATGGATATATACAAGCAAGTTATGAGGACCTTCCATCACCTAAACCTCAAGAAGAACAAGAACCACAAATTGTAGATACCTCATCTAGCAAACGAGTGAAGAAGAGTAAATAAAAGGAAATCAAGAAGCTTAAGAAGAAGTTAGCTGAGCAAGAAGTGCTAGAAAGGGTAATAAAAACCAGGTATGAAACCATGTCAAATAACTTTGCAGAAAGCAACTCATCCTTGGAAAGATTATCCCATGAAAGCATAAAGGAGAAGAAAAAGAAGGACAAGATTGTAAAAGACTACAACAACTTATGGAGAGTAGCTTAGGGCTTGAAGAAAAAGGTCAAGGCTTTGAGGAAACAAGCTATGTCTTCAAAACACCAGGCTCAGACACATGCTGCTCTTGAGACCCTAACAGAGGTGGCAGTTCAGTGCAATGAAAAAGAGGCAGTCAATAACCCTACAATCTTTGAGCAAGATGCAAAAGCCTAAAAAGATCAATCCTAAGGCGTTTTTGAGCTAAGACAAAGGGTACTTTTGAAACTTTGATAATCTCAGATTTCAGTGGCTTAGGCGAACATATCGATTGTTCATTAGCCACCAAAAGCAGAGCTTTCAATAGCTAATTGGTCTAAATTCTATCTACTCTAGCTACCAAAAGCATTGATAAGGCAAAAAGTTAATGTTTTTGCACAGGTCCAAGTTTTCCTTGTTCAAAAGCCTTAGAAATGGTTCCAATCGATGGAAGATAATTAATGACATTCTTATCAAGAGTTCGTTTTGGTTTTGGAGGTGCTCTACAAGACATAAAGGTAAAAGTGGTTAGCTATTTTCAAGGATATGAAGTTGTTTGACTGTTAACAGGTGTCATGTTCGACTCCTCCCGTATCACATGAGATCCAACAGCCTCGGAAGGCTCACTACACCTGTCAAAAAATATGAAGAACATAAAGATCATTCGAGAATTTGAATTGACCTAGTTTATAGGATCTTTGCCTACTTTCGTGGGCCAGTTATTGATTTTCTATTTTAGGCAAAATTTGATCCAGTAATCTAGGATCTTGAAACTGTTTGTAAAGGGCTATAAAGCCCAAAACATTTGATGAACAAGTGGTTCGATTTTGAGTTCTATAATCCATTTTTATTGTAAAAAGACACTTTTTTTAATATATTAAGCTTGCAAGCTTCTTTCATTGTTATTGTCAGACTCTCTTTTATCTTTGTCTATGCCTATGAGTTGAAATCATTCTTTTGTCTATGTTTAATGGTCCCGTGGTAACTACCATCTTACTTTTGATTGTTAAGCAAGAATCATAAGCATCCTTTGCTAGTTTGTTGACCCATCATATATATTGCCTATGTATGTTCTGGTTAATTGATTGGTTTTCTTATCCATTTGAGTTACAAACCTATCAGATAATAGCTCTTGAAGGCCTTGTATTGCACGGATATAGCTAGATTGTCTTGAAGATACAATTCAGTGATTTAAGATATTCATCTTGATCCAAACCCACACCCATTATTAAGAAAATAGTTACAAAAAGGTTAAGTTACCAGGCATCTCTGAGATACAACCTAGGAGAGTTTCCTGGAGTGATAACAGGTCGATGCCTTCATATAAATCTTAATTTAAGAGGCCCCATGGTATATAAAAAAACTTGACTTGAGTTTAGGTGTGCAACTACCCTCTTGTAACAACCCCCTTTATATGTAATGTGGGACGGCCTCCACATAAAGCTTTAGAAAATCCCCCCTCTAATATAATAATATCTCATTAACATGTGCGCATATCTCTATTATAAATCCTTGGTTAGCTCCATAAAAAAGGTAGCCCCCCTATTAAAGCGTGTGATGGTGTGGGGTGGCCCATTCACAATAAATTAAAACACATATGCTCATGGGTTAAGATAATGGATAAATTGACTTTATGAAAGGAAAAGTGTGTATCCATGGTTTAATATGTATATGAAGGAGTAGGTATTAAAATAATGTTTTCAACATGCGTGCCATGCCCTTTGTATGTGGGTAAATTGAATTATGTGGTTTAGGTAACATGAAATGACCATGGTGGGTGAAATGGAAGGGAAAGCTTATAGTAATCTAGTTGGTATTCAAAAGGTTTAATGGATGGATGGAGGGTACGATTCATATAAAATTGCATATACATTTATGTCAATAAAGGTATATTTCACAAAGGTGATATAAGCATAACCCACCAAAGTCATAATAACAGAGTTCAAGGGTAGTCATAACAACATCTATCAAAGTTATACCCGTTATACCATAAGCTCAAGGAGCATTTCATAATTGTCAACCAAAGCATCATAACCACAAATTTCTAAGCTTCGAAGCTTCATCCACCAAGATATGTCGCCCTAGAAAAAAATGGACTCATGCGATCAAGAACCAAATGTGCAACCTCATGCAATATATGTGGTAATAGGAGGATTAACCCTAATTTTTTACTTGAGAAAAAACTAACCTATACTCAAGGAAAATGTAGCATCCATCCACTACTAATCCATTCCTACCATCTAGGGA
>ML808649.1:100371-133181 GCA_009831015.1 Picea engelmannii | reverse complement strand
GCAATTTGCTTAGTTGAGAAGAAAACCCAGAAAAAAGGGCAGAGAGGTTGAGGAAAATGATCTGACTCACAAATTCAAAAGAAAGACAAATAAGTCACGGAAAAGGAAAACGGAGAATTCAACACGATGAATGATAATGTCTCGTTAAGCTTTATATAGAACTACATCGGTGCTCGTTGGGATATTCGATTTCTTCTCTCGAATATCCCACAGTCCTCTCTCGCGTCATTAATATTATATTTTGTTTTAAAGGTGATTCCCCGCGTTTTCATTTGTTGACCGTAGACTCAAAAATTTCATTTGCGTTCAAAGCTATTACTAAAAATGTAAGCATACTTTTGGTGTTTTTACCGTAGAAAGTGAATAAGATACGCAAGTTGTGAAATTCAATGCATATGCTTTTACCATAGAAACTGAATAAGATACGCAAGTCGTGAAATCGAACCCATATGCTCTCGGTCGGTTAATTCAAACCATGTTTTTACCGTGTTATTACTACGCCAAAGAAAATCAATATATTGTGAGTCAATTCGACCTAGGTTGATCACTACAATATTTTTGGCAATAATTATGAGGGAATCAAGACAGTATTTTTTACCATTTCGTGGATGGTAATTATGAGGGAATCAAGAGAATCAAAAGTTGTAATTATGAGTACAACATTTGACCATCAACAAATATGAAAACTTGAAAACTTATTATAGACTAATTGAGCTAACAATATATCAAGATTAAGCTTATATAAGACAATGTTGTATTAATAGGTCACTGTATTAAAGACTATATTTTTTCTTTTAGTTGGAGTATCTAGTGGTAGGGTATGATTAAATTCTAGAGTTATTTTCTCTAAATGTTAGACTTACGTTCTCTCACCTCTAATTTTTTTCTTTTCTTTTTTAATCTTTAATTCATGTTGGTATGGGAGAGCCTCTTCATTGTTTCATTGATCTTGATATTGACAAAGATCCTTAACCCTTAAACTTCTTTAATTCTTAGACTTAACTATATATAAGATATTTAGATAATATAAATGCATAAAAGATTGTATAAGAGACAAATAAGATGAAATATGTCAAATATGCCCTTGTATTAATAATGATTAGAGAAAAAAAGAAATGTTCACTTGCCCCTTATAGTAGGGTGGTCTCTCAAAGTGCCAAAAAAACATCACACGGCCTCCCAACTCTTATAGGAAAAGATCCAACTACTTGTCCTATCATTAATAAGTACCAACTACCTAATGTGCCTTATTTGATAAAGAAGATTATTTTACATTAATTAACTATCCATGACTATCTAATGGGTCTTCTTCAAAGAAAATAGTCACCTAAATTAATTAACTGACTCCAAAGTACCCTAAAGTAGGGATGTTAGGGTAGGACACTAACATTACAAGAGATATACTACATTACATATGTAAAATATGCCCTTGTTTTAATAATTATCAGATAAAGAAAACAATGTTCACTTGCCTCTTAAGGTAGGACAACCTCTCATTAAGCAGAGACCCAATTACAACAGTAATCGAAAAAAACAATATATAACCTTGTTTAACTTATGAATCAACATATATTTGAAAAAAATTAGGTTTGCTTACTTATGAATCAATTATTCTTTAATTCTTCCTTTCATCCTCTAATTGTTAAGAGGGAACCCTTTTTAATCGTGGATCTCAACCTCAATGCTAATTTTCCCAAAAATATATTTACAAAAGGCTTGTATACCTCTCAACTTGTAAACATTTCGTATATATTTCAGTGAAGTCTCTTGGTCTTCTACACTTTCCTTATAGTGACCATCCTCTCGCTTTTGGGGTTGATGAAACAAACTTGATTTTATCATAGAACAATCTCCACCTCTCAAGGAGGGCATGAGAGATGATGGAATAGACTATTAATGTAGCCAACAACCCCTAATTTCTTCCCCAACTTTATTCAACCCATAAATGTACATTTAATTTTTTGGAGCAATATAATACACATTTATGTCACCTTATTTTGGTTTATATTTTTCAAATCAATTTAAAATGGTCCATATTATGATATTTATCACACAAATCATGATATCACATATGTAAAATACTAAGATTACAATTTTATATAAGATTGCAATTTTGTATCTAAAAAACTAATTCTTTTGAACTTTAAATTGAAAGGACCTTTTAAAATGTAAATGCTTGGGTGATCTTCCTAAGAAAGAAATAACAGAAGGATTTTGATTTTGATTTTGATTTTGAGTGATGTTATGACATTTTTTACTTAGATCCCAACATTTTTTTAATGTCATTGACATCTATTTCTATTTTATTAAATTCTAATTAAATAAAGGGAGCTGCAAAGCAGCAAGCCCCTGCCTTTAAGTAAGGGGGTGTAACCATATCATACATTGAGTGCATTTACATCCGACGACGACTCTTTATTATTTCACTTGACGTGGAAAAGAGAAAACCACACGTTAGGCTCCCTCCAGAGCACATTTCCGACAACCCGTGTGAAATTACCAGGAGAATCGAGTAACAATGTTGTGCTTTTACCGTATGGTAAATGGAGCCGAGAGAATCGATATGTGGTTGGTGGCTGTAGGATGACATTAGTGTTGGGCATGCCACTTGAAAAGATTCAAATATGGAAGCACCACATCGAAAGTTCGCTCGTTTAAGGAAATGGTGTAATAAGCAGGACAATATGAATGGTGGAAATGGCGATGGATTGTTGCAGGTATAAGCTCTGGATTTGTTCAGAGACGTCGTGAAATTTCGTCTCTCTGATGTCTTTGGAGATGTATTTGGTCTGAGAATGATACGACTGAGGTGGTTGAGGTGATAGCACTTTACATCATTACATTACATGTAATATGTTATAACATATTACATGTAATATGGTATTACATGTAATATGTAAAACAAAGAAATCAATGAAAATAGAGAAACAGGCACACATAGTGAGTAAATAAAAATAGAGAAATAGGCACACATAGATAGTAAATAATAATCAAAGCATTTTTTTAATAGAAAATTTAAGACTTCTTTGAATATAATGACTTAAATTAGCAACAACAGGTATGTCGAACTTAAATAATGAAAAAAAAAACATGTTGTACAATGCCCCATTGATTTTCTTCTTAAACAAATTGGAAATAAGCTTAGAGAAGTTGAGCATAATGCTTGAATTTATAATCGATATTTTTTCTTCATTAATTTATACAATCCATCTGCAAAAATCCAGGCTTCCCTTTCTACTAAGGAGATAAAAAGATTATGTGCATTAAACAACAACTTAAGTGTAATGTGATAACATAATGTGTCAGCTCAGAGAGATCACACTGCATGTAGAAGTTTTGTTTGGATGTGTGGAACATGATAGGAAAACATGTGTTTACATATGATATATGTCTGATGTTGTAGTAGCTTTTGTCTTTGTTAGACAACATAGAATTAAGTTATGGGTCGAGATCTAACAAAATTGATCTACCAGCACCACTAGTAGCAAAGAACCCATCATCAATTGAATCCATTTCATTTTAGCCTATACTGCGGGAAGCAAGGCTCGAAACCGTGACCACTTCCCAGAACAATTCGGCCCCACAAACTACCTCGCTCCCTAGCCAAACAAACTAGCTGTAAAGAACCCATCATCAGTGGAAGACATTGCATTTTACCCTATACTGGAGGAATCAAGGCTTGAAACTATGACCACTTCCGAGAACAATTCGCCCCCCCATAATACCCCACACCCTAGCCAAACAACATCCTTTCCCGGGGTGCCTTCTCCCCAGGGCACTGACAGCACATTGTATCAAGAAAATTGGAGAAACCCAACGAGTGATGACCCCATTTCTCCATAATCTCTCATTCCCATTGGCTTGTCATATGATCAACGTCTCGTTCATTCAACTCCATATAACAAACACTCAGCCATTACACTGCATATGTTTTCCCAATCGCTTGACTTTCCCAACATATTGAATGTGTTTGCAAATTGGATGACTCACAAAAGTGGTCTGACATTAAGGAGTTGTTCGATCTGTGGTTTAGATCGTTGGATCGGGCTGGAAATCCTAACAATGCTGACATTAATCTTTATAATCATTACTTGCGTGCTAATTTGATTATTGGAGCATCCGCGGGCGAGTTGATGGATTTGGTCACATAAATGGAAGATTATGGAATTGTTCCCAACACTACCTCCTTCAACTTAGTATCGAAGGAAATGTACCAGGCACAGGAAAGAGATGAAATCATCAAGTTAATTGATCAGTTTGTTTCTATCCATTATGATCTGTTTATTGAAAGAAATGATTTATATTGTTTATTGGATGTCTTACAGTTTTTGTTATTTCTAGGACTATTTTGGATCAGGAAAAATAGAAGTGTACTTATTCAATAAGTCATCTGGTTTCAAGCAACATCTAGTGAGAATATCCAGAGTGTACATGCCTACAAGAGGAAAGGTCAACAATAGGGTGTAATTTTTTTTTTTTAACAGGCTAGAAATTTACTGTAAAAATGAAGGAAAATAAATTATGTGGAAGTGTCAGTGATAAATTTGATTTGACTCACCTTCTCATAATGAAATGTTGTCTTCTCACAATTCAATGTTGTATTTTGGTGACAATAATGTCGTCTTCCTGGTGACAGTGTAGGTAGTGGAATACCAGATTGTGACAGTGTAGGTGGTTGAAGGCTGGATTGTTTGGGTAGTCGATTCTTATTGCCAGTGAACAAGTTGATGGATGCTGGAATGAAACAATGTCATTGACCATGGTGTCTCCTGAATGAGATCCAGTCAATTTCTATCATGATAGAGAAAACTTTGGTTCACACCACAGGAAGAAGAGAAACAAGAGGAGGATGGAAATTGAATGAGATGGAGTTCTATCATGACAAAGAAAACTTTGGTTTGGTTCATGCCATAGGAAGAAGAGAAACAAGAGGAGGATGGAAACCAAATGACAAGAGGAAGAAGAAACCAAATGACTGGAGGAAGAAGAGAAACCGAATGAGATCGAGTTCTATCATGACAAGAGGTACCACCACATAAAGAAGAGAAACTAGGAGGGTAATCAACTAAGTGAGCTAATGGCTAATACATTATCTTAAAAAATAACATGTATTGTACAGGTGTTAGAATTAGACGCTTACTAAAATAACAGTTGGAAACCCCAACCTTCCATGCAATCTTGGACACTGCACTATGAAATAAGATATGATTTATCGACTATGGGATATGGTTTGGGCTATGGCTAAAAATTTGATTTTTGGTAACTAACTCTAACTTGAGAGTTAGCATTAATCCATTCTAAGGTATATTAATCCATTCTACCATATATATATATATATATATATCCACTTTCCTATGTTTGAAACCAAGTGGCCTCAATATGAGGCCAAATAAGACTTCAAATATTTCAATTGGATAAAAAAAAATGGTTTAACTACTTGATAAGTGGAGAAAAAGTGTTCAATAATAAAGGAAGTTAAAAATTTGGATAAATTTTTAGATTTGTGTACAAGATTAATGAAAAACGTCAATCTGTTTACAATAGTCCTTGCTGCCTAAAGGCAGGGACTAATAATATATATTTACATTTAAATGTAAATCTTAGATGTATTGAGCTGTAAGAGATTAAATAACCATAGTAATCCATGTTAGTAGGATATTCTATAGGTAATGAATAATAAAGATGTATAAATAAATAAAGTGCCATGGAGCTCTCAAACTAATACCAATTATATATATATATATATATATATATATATATATATATATATATATATAAAGTATGCATGTGGATTACATGGCAATGAATTTTATTTTATTTTTAAGTAAAAAAGGTGGTGTTACCTGCTATATTAAGTTGACAAAAATACAGAGAGATATATCTTTACTATTTCCACCAAATGTGCTACCATTTTACCGGAAACCAACACAATTTGGGGCACTTGTAACATGTCTAGGAAGGTAAGCCAAAATACGGTTTCACCATCTATCCTGCCCGAAGGAAACCATGATAAATGGTAGTATACCGTCTTAATTATGAACAACAAGATTGAAAACCAGACTAAAAAAGACAAGCTCAAATACCCGGTGACCTGTCGCCATCGCCCTCCTGACACGCGGATTTGGCCTGAATGAAAAACGGTCAAGTGCGCACATTGGGAATTTTCATTTTGCTGGAGCGTTGGAGTAAGCGTCCAGGAGCAGGTCCAAGCATTGTCCCATGAGGAAGGCTCTGTGATCCTGGTCTGCCATTTGGCCTCAGAGTTCGAATACTAGATCCATGTGTGTTGCGCGAAGGAGTGGAACATGCATTTCATTTGTTGTTTCCTTGCCTGAGGTTCCTTTCTCCACTTCGGCTTTGGCCTCGTGTTTTTCCATGGCGGCAATGTCTGTGTGGTGCACCATTACCACACATGTCCTTTTCAAGATCTCGTCCTCGTATGACACCTCCTCGACATAGCAAGTTGGGCAATCTTCACAGAGCCTTCTCTTTTTCATGTCTATTGCTTGAGGCTTCAGGGTCTTCGCGATGCTATCTTCTTCAGTTGGAGGAGCTTCTTCAAGCCTTTCCCTCAAGTTACTTCCAGCTTGTGATGCAGGCTCATTTGCACGAATTTCTACTCACTTGGTGTCTGTGGGCTGCCAATTTTCCAGAGTCGATGGGGTATGAGCTCTATTATCCATTGCAGGCTGAATTTCAGCGGCATGGAGTGCAAGACGGACGAATCTCTCTCTTTTCCAAAGGATAGAATTTGCCAGGGAGAGTGCTCGATCCATGTGTTGCCTTCTCTGTCGTTGAACAACATGAGTGTGCCAAGCCGAACCATGGCGAGGCTTTCCTCCCTCCCTTGGCATTGTGGAGGAGGAGTGAATAGAAAACGGCCCCAGATTCGACGGGATACAGATACAGACACACCAGAGCTTGCAGTCGGTAGGGAGGTTCAACGCAAGAATGAACCAGCTGTGTTCGAGCCTCCTTGCTATCATATTTTCATGGGAGAGCTGCACCTGGCTCCTCTTTAACTCGACAATAATTAATATTTCCAGTGTCAACTCCTTCATGTGAGGGAGAAGTCTCTCATCTATAGGACCATTGTAATGGCCTACTCCCATCGTTAATACTGAAGAGATGGGGAGCGGCTTGCAGCATTTAAGCCGTGGTTCAGTGCTAAGCCGGTTGGCCATGTAGGTCTACGTGTCACCCCATCCGGGGCCATGGCAATGAATTTTACTATATCCATGTTTGCAAAATTTTGTTGTTCATTACAATGATAGGTAACAATCACTAGAATTTATTTTTTTTGGTTCATTCATTTTAATGTTATCTTAACTCCAACCTAATGCATTTAATTAGGAATAATGAGAGCATGAAATTGTGATTGGAAAATCAAAACCTTATAGTTTTCACATTGTAAAATGTCATTGTTCGAATATTTATGAAGATTTTAATGTTATTTTCATTTTCCCTAAAACAATAGTGATTCAGATTATTTTCGGAACAAAATGAAAGCAGAGATATTACAATGAAATACACATAAAAAAATGCCAGAAACAACTAAATACAACAATACATGATTTCTATTAATGAAAGAAATGTACAAAGACTGTAAAAATATAGAGTGAAAGACTTGCTAGAATGGTGACAACTTTATCTTTGAGAAAAGATGTGACGACTACACTCATTTGCAAGAAGATTAGTACAATGAGGCTCTAAAGGCCTTTTTATGATAACATGAATGCCAAAACCCTAGAGATCCAAAAAACTAACCCTAGGAGATAAAAAGAAAAAATTCATGTGGGCCCCATTGGGGTAAGTTAGTACATCAAATTCTTGGGGTCGTAACTTTTAGATACGATCTCCATTTTAGGTCTTTTTGAGAACTACACATTATCCCGCCAAAATCTAACTTTGTCTACAGTTTGACTGTGGCAAGCCAAGAAAACATTGTTTAGGGCCCCAAAACGGCCCTGAAAGTACAAAAAGATGTACTGACATGAGAACTTCCAAAATAAGCCAGTTGGAATAGGTGAGCGGCCACCAATATCCACCTGGATGTTGTGTAGGGATTCATGACATCTCTGGAAGTGAAGAACTCACAATTACAAAGAAATGTCCCCATTACAGAGAAATGTGTTGCGCTGAAAACAATCAAAATGAGCCAATTGAAATTTGGGACAGGTGGGTGGCCACCAATATGCACCTGGATCAAATAGCTTGTTAGCTTTGTCTTAACTGCAACCTAATGCATAATGCATTTAATTTGGAATAATTCATAATGCATTTAATTTGGAATAATTAGAGCACTAAATTGTGATCGTAAACTCACAATCTTATAGTTTTAGCATTGTAAGTTGTTAGTCTTTTAGTATTTATGAAGTTTTTCATGTTGCACTCTTATAGTTCCATCATTTTAAGCTACCGATATTTTATTTATGAAGACTTTTATGTCAATATTAAGTGTCATATGGGGTAAACATTTGCAACAACTTTATACAATTTATTTTTAGGAATTTAGGTATAGTGGAATTTAGGTAGCATGTTAAATCAAGTAGATTTTGTTATTAAACATAAAAATAAACAATGATGGTGCAAAATTTATGATAGTTTCGAGTCTTATAGTTTCAAGATTGTAGGCTATCACCCTTTTAATATTTATGAAATTTTCTATGTCAATATTGAGTTTTATATAGTGTGAATATTCGCAACTAATTTAAATATATTTTTAATCAATTTTTATGGAAAATATTGGTATGGCTCCAAGTCAACTTGATTTTGATTTTGTTATAAGCATAAAAATAGACAATAATGACACAAATCTATCAAATTTTCCACTTAACCTGAAGCCACTATAATACATATTTTTCAATTCAAGAGAAAGTTACAATAACCATAATAATAAAGTGTGATAAGGAAATACAAGTGTGAGGTTCCTAGTTACTTACTTATGAAGTTTATGAGGTTGATACTATGTCAATGTTAAGATTGTATAACTTGGGTTAATAATATTATTACCATAATACTATTAAGATTATGTAATTTTATTTTAATATGATTTCAAGTTTTTAACATTTTCATTTCAAGTTTGCTACACATATTGAGCTACCATGAATCATTTGTTTTGTTTTATTTTAAATAAATAAATAGATAACAAAATACATTATTTTATTGTAATTTTTTTATATATAATAAAAAATACAATTTTAAATAATAAGTAAAACATAATTTTTGATAATATATAATTTATCAATATTCAAAATTAAAATTAATTAAAATTATTTGATTTTATTATTATAATAAATTTAAATTGATTTTTTAATAACTTTTTTCCATTTAATGATAATAAATATATATATCATACTTTACACATATTATTTAAAATTAATGAATTGTAAATACACTTGGTATTTCATAATTTTTGACATTATATTAAGTAATCATCATTTAAGGTAACGAAAAATCTTCAAGATTCTTCTCTTTCTTGCATATTGCATATATAAAAAAGTAGTCATCACTTTAACAAAGAATATTCAAAATTATTTTCTTTCTTCTTTATTACATAGAAAAAAGTGGTCATCATTTAAAGTAACAAAGAATATTCAAAAAAATTTAAAGTAACAAAGAATATTCAAAATTTAAAAAAAAAAGTGGCCATAATTTAAAGTAATAAAGAATATTCAAAATTCTTTTCTTTGTTGTTTATTGTACATAGAAAAAAGTTGAGAAGAATATAATAAAGAAGGAAAAACAAATTATAATATAATAATAAAAATAAATAAAGTAGATTTTAATTTTATAAATAAATATTAAATTATTATTGTTATTATTATTATTAAAAATATAATAAAAAAATAGATTATTATTATTATTATTATTATAATATAATTTTAAAATAATAAATTATAATAAAAAGTAAATTATTATAATATAATTTTATTATAATATAATTTTAATATAATATAGATTATTATTATTATTATAATAAAAAAAGTTATTATTATTATAATTTAATATAATAAAAAAATAGATTATTATTATTATTATTTATAATATAATTTAAAAAAATTAAATTTAATAATAAAAATAAAAATAAAAAATTATTATTAAATTAATACCATAATTACCTACTCCGTCAAATGAATTTGAAAATTAGTCAATTTGTTCGATATTGTTAGGTAAATTCGATTAGTCAGCACAACAGGTTCACGATTGGGGAGCACGATGATGGTTCAGAACTTTAGGGTTTCTGGCCAGGGTTGGAGGGGTTGACTCGCAGCCACTGACGACAGTCCTCACTCCCGTCATTAATATTATATTTTGTTTTAAAGGTGATTCCCCGCGTTTTGATTTATTGACCCTAGGCTAATAATTTTCATTTGCATTCAAACGTAGTAGTAAAAAGTAAGCTCTCGGTAGGTTAACCCAAACCAGGTTTTTACTGTCTTATTACTACGCCAAAGAAAATCAATATATTGTGAGTCAATTCAGCCTGTGTGTTCAAAAAGTATATTATTTTTTCAAATATTAATCCCTACAATATATCAAGCATTACTGTATTAATGGTTGATTGCATTAAAGGCGATATTTTCGTCTTTTGGTTGGACTATCTAGTGTTAGGTCATGATTGAATTTTAGAGTTGATGTCTCTAATTGTTAGAGCTACTCGTTCTCACGCATTTTGAAAAACGCTATTTTCATCTTTAGTTTTATGATATTGGATTGAAGATCCAACTCTTATTTATTGGTCACACTTACTTTTTTGGTTGGTTTGAGGTTTCGGGATCAAATTTTTGGGGAGCTAATAGAAATAGGATGGAACGCTCGATAGAAACATGATGTAAATCGAATAGATTTTGATTGTTTAACGATCTTTTAAGTGGTGAGTATGATACACATGCTCATACTGATGGGTAATTCATAGAGTTGTATTTTTTTTTAGATATTTATATATTTTTCTCAAATCCTATATGGAGTGGGAAAAATGTGGAATCAATCCATGTTGGTATGTGAGATTCTTTTCATTTCTTCATCTCATTAATCTTGATATTGACAAACCACCATCTCCAAGTGAGTGAGACAAACAAAGGAATTCAAATTGAAATCTATAGGACCTGCATTTAGTCCACATGGTTTAAGTGTACTGATCTTTAACTCTTAGCCTAAGGTATTTAGAGAATATAAATGCAAAAAAAGATGATGTAATAAATAAATGAGATTAAATAAGTTAAATATACCATTGTAGTCATTATTGTCAGAGAAAAAGACAATGTCCACTTAAGATAGGGTGGCCTCTCAGAGAGTAGGGTGGCCTCCCATCTCTTTAAATAGGAAAAACTCTAACTACTTGTTGTCACATCACTAATAAGTACCAACTACCTAGTGGGCCTTATTTGATCAAGAAGACCCATTTACATTAATTAATTGTCCACTAACTATCAAATGGGTCTTATTTAGAGAAAATGGTTGCATATATTAATTAACTCCAAAGTATCCTAAAGTAGGGAGCTTAGGGTAGGACCCTAACATGATCTCTCCCTTGAAAAACAACATTGTCCTTAAGGCCAAAGGTGGGGAAATTGCTACAAAATCAATGTTAGTTTTGAGGTGGCACCTTTTATCTAAATAACTTTCCACTCGATCAATACTTCTTGGACTATCCACTATCTCAACTAACATCCTCTAGTAGCCAATACTACTTTCGTTTATAACCAAATGGACCCTTCTTCATCAGATTTTGGTTGGCTAGTTTGCACCCTGCAATTAGATACCAATATCCTCTTCAAGCAAGATACATGAAAAACTAGATGAATGTTTGGGTGGCTTGGAAAAGTCAATTTGTTAGAAACTTGTCCAATCTATTGGATGATCTTATAAGGTGCATAGAACTTTGGTGCTAATTTATGGTGGATTTTTTTTAGAGAGGTATATTTATAGGATTGAAGGTGAAGAAACTCTTGATCCCATTCTGCAAAACAATTCTCAGAGTGATGTTGGTCAACTTGTTTCTTCAGTCTACTTTGAGCCATAACCAAAGTGTCCTTAAGTGTGTAGAGAGTGGCTTCTTTGACGTGAAGTATGTTATCTACTCCATGAGCCTTGGAGGTGTTTGGTTACAAATAGGAAGCCATTGATCGAGGTTTTTCATCATAGCCAATGTCTTATGGTGTAATTTTAGTAGGCTTATATGATAAGTGGTATTGTAACACCATTATGCAAGGTGTAGCCACTGTACCCATTGATGTTGTTGTTCTGAAGTGAAATGTCACAAAATTTTGGTTTCTAAGAACTTTTTGACCACTTATGCTTGACCATCAGTTTGGGGATGATACACAATTCTTATTTTCAACTAGGTAGCACGGATTTTAATAGCTCCTACCATGATTTGTTGTTGTATCTGGGATCCCAATCCAATACAATGGAAGTTGACATGCCATGTAACTTAAAAATATAATCCATGAAGAGTTGGGCAATTGAGAAAGGTGTAAATGGGTGTGATAAAGCACCAAAATGAACATATTTGGAAAGGAGATCAACTACCACCATGATGAATATTTTTTACCATCTTTCGGAAGACTCACTATGAAATACATAGATATGACAGTCAAAATATTTGTTTGGATCGATAGTGGTTGCAATGCTCCAAGTGTCTTCACCATCTCACCCTTGTTTCTTTGACACGTGCCATCGACTACTACAAAATCCTAGATGTTATTTTCCATACCCTCCCAAAAGAATGAGTGCTTAGCTCATTCATTGGTTTTATGAATGTTGTGGTGACTCATAGTAGTTGAGGATTTCTTCTCCTCTAAGCCCCTTTTAATTTAAGACAAAATTTTTTACCAAAATAATGAACCCTTTGTATTTAAAGGTCTAGCTTATTGTGATGTATAACTTTTAGGAGGGTTGGGATCATCCTAAATCCTTTGGATGGGTTGAACCATAGTGTCATTTTCCAACTATTCCTTATGTGATTCCTCTAGATCCATTTTGGAACAAGTAAGGATTAGGTAAATATGGATCATTTCTCCTTCTAACCTTGATAAAGCATCAATGACCACATTTTCTTCACCTTTTATATAGATATGATCTCATAAACATATGGGCGAAGCATTTTAGTGACCCATTTATAGTTCTCTAGTGATGATAATATTTGGTTTCAAGAATATTTCATATTATGATTGTTGGTATTGATTTGGAAATGCTTCCCTATGAGATATGAGCGGAAAGTATCAAATACATGAAGGATGCCCGTCATCTCTTTCTCATAGGTGGAGTTTCATAAATTGTGATCACACAACTACTTACTATTGAGTGCCAAGGGATTTCTTTCTTACATCAACACCACGTCAATCACTCTACTCGAGGCATCACATTCCAAGACAAAAGTTTCACATTTTCACATTGGCCTCCACATTTCATCATACCACCATTGACCGTCATAATTTGAAAATTAGGTATGGCATGGATTTAACAATGGTTTTCTTCAGTCACTCTTCGATGAATAAAGTTGTGGTTGCTTCCATTGTCAATCAAAGAAATCACCTTGTGCTTCTTAATGTAACCAATCAAATTAATAGTTTGGGGTGCAGAAAATTTAGATAAAGCATGGAGAGAAATTTGGGGCTCCTTCCATGGAGCTTGTAAGGTTAGTTTTTCTTGATTATGAGGGGTTTATTATTCACATTATGAGTCTGTAATGTCCTTGAAAATGATGTCCTTTGAGTGGTCTTGGTGGGATACATCTATTTGAAACAATTTTTGTTCTTTACATTTATGCCCTTTGAAACACCTCTTGTTGCAATTATAACAAATTTTGAGGAATTAGTGTTCTTTCGTATCTTTTAGGGACAACTTTTGGATTCATAGAGGATGAATGGTGAAGGAAATGGGGGTAGTTGTGAAAGGAGAATGAGGGTGATATGTGTATGAGGGTATTATGGTTTGTGCATTTATTTCCATTTAGGCTTCTTTAACTCTCTCATGAACCTCAAACAAGTAACTAGTTATTGCATCATGACTTGTACTAGAGTTTTCCCCTTAACACCACTAATGAAGCATTCTTTAAAGAAGCAATCAGATGTAATCAGATAGTAAGGAAATTTTACTAGGGGTTTGAGAACAATATTTTGAGGGGTATCACCAATAATTGTGTTGTGGGTCCACACAGAAAAGGGTTACTAGAGAGGTGTAACTATGCAATTGGTTCAATGGAAGGAATCTTTTGAGATAGGTCTCCCACAATGGTGCTAGTAGGAAAATTTTGTTTTTACAATGCTAGTGGGAGTTTTACTACACTAATATAATTCTTGAATTCCTAATATACTAAAATACGTAGGAATTTTTTTAGTTAACTACAAAGGTTAGGTTTTTCAGGGGAAAAGGTATGTCAAGTGTTATAGCTCTCTGATATAACTAAGGGTCTCCAACAATAGTACTCATCCAAATATTTCACAACACCAAATAAGGAGGATAGACCATAGCCTTAGTTGTACTATGATACCCTATTACATGAGAGTGATATCCCTAAATGTTGTCTCAATGCAATAAAGCAACAAGGGAGTTGTAGGTTTATGTAAGGTTGGTTTTAGGTGCACCAAGAGGGATTCTGATAAACCCAGTGATATATAGAAGATAATTGATCTAGATTTGTGAGCGGAACGAAATGAAACCAAGGATTTATAATAATAACACAGAGACATAACGAACAATAAAAGAGATACAATAAAACTTGACTTCTATTAAATAAAGAAATATGCTGAAAACTGTAAAATCCAGACTTAAAACAAGCTTGCTAGAATGGTGGCAGCTTATCTCTAAGAAGAGATGTGACGGCTACGCTCATTTGCAAGAAGATGAGTACAATGAGGCTCTGAAGGCCCTTTTACCATAAACATGAAAGACAAAAACCTAGAAATCCAAAAGCCTAACCCTAGGATATGAAGCGCCAAAAGTCATGTGGGCCCCGTTGGGGCAAGTTAGTACATCAACTTCTCGAGGTCGTAACTTTTACATACGATCTTCGTTTAGGGCACACAATATCTCGTTGGAAAGGTATCGACGAGGAGATTCATTTAAGGGGATCAATAAAATACTTTGTATATCAATGAGGTGCATGATAGTGAAAAAAACATTGTTTAGGTCCTCAAAATGGCCCTAGAAGTTCAGGAACTGAAAAAACTACTAAAAATAGTAAGTTTCCAAAAAAATATTTTGAGCCAGTTGGAAAAGGTGGGTGGCCACTGAGATACTCCTAGATCAATCCTCTCCCCTTAGGAAGAAATGGTATCCATTCCGTTAAGTTCCCCCATCAGATGAGGAAATTTCTGCTGAATTTGGCCCTGGGTGAGCCACTTGCCTTGGTGTAGTAGTTGTCCTGCTTTAACAACCCGATAAAGCTGGATCATCTACTGGCGAGTGCCCTTGACCTATGTTTCCATGATCTGATCAGTGGATGCTTTTTCCATGCATTTAGGGTTGAGCTCTGTTGGTGTCAACTATTCTGATATCTCCGAGGTGTCCAATAATGGTGGAAAATAAGGCCAAAGGAGGTCCAAATTGAACACTCAGTGCAAGCCAAGGAAGGGGGGAAGGTTGAGCTCAAAATAATTTTCACCCACAGCCTTGGTGATGGTGTAGGGTCCATAACAGAGTGGACGAATTTTTCGATGAGGCCCTATAAGACGTTCTTTCTGCAAGTGAAACCAAACTTTGTCTCCCACTTGAAACTAGTGTGGCACCTGATGTTGATCATGGCGCTTCTTGTACTTGGCATTGGAATTTTCTAAAATATCATGAACCTGTTGGTGGATGTGCTGGATCCTCTCAATGAACTAGGTGGCTTTGTCATCTCCAGTTGGAGCATGTTACGAGTCTTCATGGGTGGCCACAAGGGGTAATGCAACATCCATGGGACCCAATGGTTGAAATCCCAACCCCACCTGAAAAGGGGTTATGACTAGTTGAACTATGTATGGCTCTATTGTAGCTATGTTGAACATAGGGAAGACTCTCATCCTAGGTGTGGGGGTGCTTGGAATTATACATGCACAAGATGTGCACGATCATCCAACAAGGATGATTTTAAGGATGGAAATTTATTTTAAAATGTAGAAACCTTGGTGAATCTTGCTAATCTTTCATATTCCAACTATAAAATGTTTGGCGATATTTTTATAAAAATATTCAAATTTCTAAGGATTTTATATAGTTTGTATAAAATTTTGGCGATTTTTAAGGTAAAATAATTTTATCCTATAGAATTTGGGCGAATTATTTTTAGAATGGAGAATTATTTTTTGGGAAAAACCATGGAAAATTATCCCATGAGTGAAATTTAACCCCTACAATCATCCTTGTCATCTCGTTGACAACCTCGGTTTAGCCATCTATGTGGGGGTGGAAGGAAGTGGACTTGGTGAGCTTGTTGTCCATCAGTGACCAGAGCTCGACCAAAATTTTCTTAGGAACTGGTTTTCTCGATCTGAGATAATGGATTTTGGAATCCCAAAGTGTACCAAAACTTGTTCAAATAAGATCTTGGAAGTGACCTCCGTTGTGATGCTCTTCTTGTGGGTGGCTATAATCACCATATTGGAAAAGCGATCAACAACCACAAAACACAGTCATTTCCCCACTTGGTGGATTGAAGGCCCGACATCTAGTCCATTGAGATGGATTCCTAAGGCCTATCAGGAGTAGGTAGAGGAGTGTACAGGCCTTGTTTCTTAGTAATTGGTTTGGAAATAACACAGGAAGTGTAGGACTGAATATACTTGCTGACATCCTGTAGAAGTTTCAGTGAGTAGAAATGTTGTTGCAGCACTACCATTGTCTTTTCCACGCCGAAATCTCCTCCCACCCAACTGCAGTGGGCTTCCCAAATCATCTTTTCTCGCTCGCTTTATGGAATGAAGAGATGGCTCAGATGGCACAACATCTTGTCCTGAAGATGGAAATTAGTGACAATTGTGTTTGTGCCCAAGATCTGGTAGGTGTTGGAAAATTCAGGATCTGTCTCATAGAGGTGGGGCCATCCAGAGGTCTCGTGGCTGCAATAATAGAGCATTGTGATGAGTGTCGCAACTAGAGGTCGGCTGAGGTAATCGATGACTCGGTTGGTACTTCCTATTTTATACTTGATGTTGAGGTGGAACTACTGCAAATATGTGGACCACTTTTGATGGTGGTCATTCTACAATTTTCCTTTTGTTTGCATGAACTGCAAGGGATTATGATCAATGTGGATGAATGTCTCCTTCTCGAGAATGTAATGCCTCCAATGGTGACAGGCTTGCACAATTGAGCACATTTCTTTTTCGTAAGTAGGGTATTTACGGACAACATCTAATAATGTCTCACTACGATAGGCCACTGGATGGCCTTGTTGAATGATGATTGCACCCACAACATAGTCTGAAGCATCTATGTCGATCTCAAAGGTTCGTTGCATGTCAGGTAATGAAAGCACTAGGGTGGAGCACAAGTGTTGCTTTAGATCATCGAACGATTTCTATTGGGATAGGGCCCACACAATTGTTTCCTTACCACCACCCCATCTTATTTAGCTGAGGGCCCATGCAATATGGGAGAATCCCAACACGAACCTACAATAGAAATTGACAAGGCTTAAGAAGCTTTGAAGCTTAGGGAGCGTGGTTGGGGATGGCCAGTCACGGATGGCTTGGACCTTGGTTGGATCAACATGCACACCATGCGCATCAACAATGTAGGTTAGGTATTGGACCCTGTCCATGCCAAAGGAGAATTTTTCCAAGTTGGAATATAGCTTGTCTTGTTGCAGGGTGTGCAGAACATGTTGGATATGCTGCAAGTGTTCTTACCAAGTTTTGTTGTAGACAAGGATATCATCCAAATACACCACCACAAAAGAATTAGTGAAATGTCATAAGATATCATCCATCATCCTCATGAAAGTTGTTGGGGAATTTGTCAAACAAAAGGGCATGACCAACCATTCAAAAATACCTTCTTTTGACTTGAAGGCAGTTTTCTATACATCTTTCTGTTCCATTGGGACCTAATGGTATCCAGACTTCATATCAATCTTACTAAAGTATTTTCCCCCCTTGAGTTGATCAAGGAGATAATTGATTTGGGGAATTGGGTATCAGTTCCTAATTGTGATTTTATTTAGGGCATGGTAATCAATGCAGAGTCACCAAGTCCCATCTTTCTTCTGCACCAGCATGATTGGGCTTCCACAAGATGATGATGTGGTTTGGATGTGCTCCTTGTGGAATAGTTCTTGGATCTGACGCTTGATCTCCTCATTTTCTAGCAGGGAGCGACGATAGACTATCCCATTGAGTATTTTTTCGCCAGGGGTCAGATCGATGGGATTCTTGACCTGATAGTGCAGAGGTAACCCAGTAGGTGATGAAAATACGTCTTTGTATTCTTCCACGACCTTATCCACTTGATTCTTGTGTGTGGAGAGGTCAGTCGCGAAGGTCATGGATGTGGTTGCAACCTTTCTCTCACTCTGAGAGAGAATAATGAAGAAGACAAAATTCTCAGTCTAATAAATGACCTTCCTGCATTGCTTGGCAAAGATCAAAGAAATAACACTAGGTGGGACTACCTCAGGAATCCTGTACAATTTCCTGTTCAAAGTAATAATAACAATGCGAGGCCTAGACTCATATACAACATGAAGTTTTCATAACTAAGGTTGGCCCAAAAGAACATCACAAACTTCAAGAGGAGAAACATCACACAATACCTCATCTTTGAATGGCTTGATATTGTACAACAGGCGACATTGTTGGCTGACGCGAAGATCGCTTCCTTAAAGGATCCATTCGATGGTGTAGGGTTGCGGGTGCAGAATTGTCGACGGGGCTAGACGCTTGATGACCTCTGCTAAGATGAGGTTCTTCTGGCTACCGCTATCAACGATGAAGTGAAACAGAGTGCCTTTTACCCACATATGTGAATGAAAGAGGCATTCTCCTTCCTTTGTCTCATTAGGTTCACCGTGCTAGATTTTGGTGGTAGTAACAGTGTCACTAGGTTCCACGTCAATGATCTGTATACCCTTTTATGGTTTTGACTTAGAGTTGGAACCCACATTTGATTCAGAGGCTTTTACCTCAGCCACCAATGACTTCTTTGAGCGACAATCAACAGTGTTATGCCAGGGAATTTTATGGAAGTCGCACCACTTCCCGGTATCTTTCTTCATCTTCCCATTGTCCTTCTTTGCTTGCGGCTTGGACTAATTGTCACGAGGTTTCCCATATTTTCTATGTCCTGTGTTTTGTAGGTTGGGGTTGTTGTTTCCCTACTTCTTCTATGAGGGGTTCCTAGACCCAAACTTTCACGTATTTTGTTTTAGCTTCTATTTGATTTTGATGACATATCGATAGGCCACGCCCATCGATATGACAGATCTAGATTTTCTACATATATTCTTCCTCAACTACGTATCTAGCAACTGAATGATAGATCTTTGTGTTATTTAAAGATGTCGGAACACATCTCTAGCCTTAAAAAATTATGTGAAATATGGATGCACGTTGGCTTAAGAAAGAGCCCTGATGCCACTTGTAGAAATCCTTAACCCTTAGAATTCAATTGAAAATAAGGTATTCAAAGAATACAAATGTAGAAAATGAATATACAAGAGACAAATAAGATGAAATATGTAAAATATAACCTTGTATTAATAATGGTCATAAAAATAAAACAATGTTCAGTTGCCTCGTATCGTAGGTAAACCTTTCATTGAGAAGAGCTATAATACTAACCTCCTAACTATTTAAATAGGAAATACTCTAACGACTTGTGGTCCCGTCATTAATGAGTACTAACTCCCTAGTGGGTTGTAGTTGATATCTAAATTAAATATTTATGTAATAAAACACTCATCCAATGGAAAGAGTGACATGGATGAAAATATAAAAAATTTCACAAAACTGATTGAGCTAATAAAACACGAATCCAATGGGAATGATATGTTCGTGAATTTCATTTCTCATTCCTTGAATAGGATGTAGAAAAGATTCGCATCTTTGAATGGTATGCACGTAAATGACAGGTCGTTCACTTTGGGATATTCGTCCCCACGTGTTTTTCCTTAGTTGTCTTTGGCAGAGCAGAATAATAGGAACGGAGAAAAATGAGTTTAGAACTTCGCATTGACTACTTTAGTATATTCAGTTTCTACAGAAAGTAATTGAGAACAAAGCCAGAGAGACACCAGCGTTTTATTGCTGAGAACGAAAGAAAATCAAAATTATTGGCCGCCTATGGTCAATAAATCAAAATGCAGTGAATCACCTTTAGAATAAAGATAACTGTGGCCAGCGGTTCGTAGGTCAAGAAATCCAATATCTCGACAAGTTCTTCCTCGAAAGAACGAATGCCTTGGCATTCTTCAATATATAAGTTGTTTCTCGTCGTCTGAAGGGATCGAGTTGTTTCTCACCTTCATCGGGTTGCATTCGAGCGAGGCTCAGGCTCGTCCAGTACAACTCCTCCACGCTGGTAACACTGGGGGATTGCCCGGGCAAGTACTTGGTCGAGCTTGCGCTGATGCAAACGTTTCTCAATGGGACAACAGAGCTTCTCGCCGAGGTACCGTGTCAGGGGACATCTTCTGCCTCAAGGGATGGATGGAGAGCGCCACGTTTTGGTTTGGGACAGTGGGTTTCATTATCATCCTCTATTGTAAATGGGTCCCTAAAATGGTCTTGTTTGTTGGGATTTATATCCAGGATTGTTGTTCATGATGAGTGTTTATGGTACTTCTAGTTATGCACGTTTGAGTAGTGGAGTATGTGATAATTTTAGGAGTGTAAAGAGACATTTCTCTCCGTGTAATGCCTTGTTTAGTAAAGCTTGTCACTTTGGAGTGTTTCTTTCATATGTTGTGCAATGTTTTCTTGAGTGATTCTTCATGATTCACTGTTTTTGTTCGATTATTTTTAAGAGTGAGTCTCATATGGAGCACCATTCCTATTTTGACTCAACAATGTTAAGGATGAAAATTTATATTAAAATGTAGAAATATTGGTTAATCTTAGTAGTTCTTAATATGCAAAATGTAAAATGTTTGGCCACAGTTTTATAAAAATATTCAAATTTCTAAGGATTTTATATAATTTCTATAAAATTTGAGGTAAAATAATTTTGTTCTATGGAATTTGGGCAAATCGTTTTTAGAAAAAATGGAAATTGACTAATCTTTTTTTGGGAAAAACCATGGAAAATTATCCCTTAAATCATCTATGCTCAACAGTTGCAACGACTAGTGAACCGTGCACTCCAGTTAGATGGA
The DNA here is from genome assembly GCA_009831015.1 of Picea engelmannii. Classification (NCBI taxonomy): domain Eukaryota; kingdom Viridiplantae; phylum Streptophyta; class Pinopsida; order Pinales; family Pinaceae; genus Picea; species Picea engelmannii. The sequence goes on along the minus strand of ML808649.1, from coordinate 111,883 downwards.
TTAGCATCCACAAGGACACTCATTTTGTGATGTTTTTTTCGATTGTACATGAGTATCTCATTGGGATTTCTAAGTCGGGACTCATTTTAGAGCATCGGTCTCTTTTCTTGAGAATTTTGAAATTAAGATTTCTACATGGATCTTTGATGGCGTTGACAACGTAGAGTAACTAGCCCTCCTTAGAGTTTTAGCCATACTTACTGTTAGGGATTTTCAGCATTCACAGGCCTCATTTCTCTTTTGATGGTTGATGGTATTTTCTTTTGTTCGAATCCTTGTTTTGTTTCTTCAATAACACCTATTTTTTGAATCATTTATGTGATGGTTGTTATTGTTTGTCATTCTCGTGCATCTGCAACCAATCCTCTTCAACTTCATGATTCAACCATGTTTTTTGAGGTTGCTTGACCCTCTTCTTTAGAGTTTGGTCATACTTTCTAATTGGAGCTTTCAACCTCTGTAGGCCTCATACTCTTGTTTTTCAATGCATCTTTGTGGGTTCTTCTTCAGTTTGAGCTCCAATGCCATTTTCAACACTATCATTTTTCTCTCTTTTGGAGAGGAGCTTTTTCCTATGGGTTTTTCTCCTTTTCTCAAGTTATGAGAGTTTATACATGGGTATCTTATCATGTCTTGTTGTCGAGATCCATTTTTGTTCTTCTTTGTTCCTCCCTACATTTCTCTTATGGGAGGGGTGTTGGTGTGTTTGTTTAGATTGTCTCTAATTCTAAACGCATGACAAATTGTGCGAGTTAAGCTTAGGTAGACTATTTCGAATGCCCAACTAATCTTAGTGGTTGTTGGACCTCCTCGATCCTATAAATGGAGGACTCTCCCTTGTAATTAATCAATCACATATAGAATATATTATCTTTTTGTAGCTAGTTGTGCTCATGTGTGATCCTACAAACCAGACACCAAAATAGAGGTATACATACCCTAAGTTCCTATGGATTCAAAATTGTGACCTCTTAGGAGGAAACACATGGTGGGTTGAGTATGAGGGTTATGTGAAATTCCTTGAACGCTCAAATTTTGTATTCTAAAAATATTCAAAATATTTACATCTAGAAAAATTTAATACTTATTGATTCATGATAAATTCCAAGTTAAGATAAATCTAAAATAATTTTATTTTAAATAAAAAAATAAAAATAAAAAATACATTATCTTATTATATTCATTCTATTAAAAAAAACAATAAATAAAAAATATAAATTTTCAAATAATAACTCAATCAAATTTTAATATAATTGATCTCATATTTAATTAAAATATAACTTTCTTAACACTTAAAATATAAATTAAAATGAATTTATATTATATTTTTTTATTATATTATTATAATATATTTCATTAAATATTTTTATTTGTTTTAAAAACAATATTTTTACAATTGTTTTCCATTTAATTTATCTAATACGAGATATATATTATACTTTAAAATATAAATTAAAATGAATTTTATATTATAATTTTTTTATTTGTTTTGAAAAAATATTTTTACGATTGTTTTCAATTTAGTTTATCCAATACTAAATATATAAATAAAGTATATATTACAATTTTCATAATGAATTGCACTTGGCTTTGGGAAACTTCCACCTAGTAGTCATTTAAGGTAATAAAAACTATTCAAAATTGGAAAACTTCCTCTTAGTATTAGTTATTTAAGGTAATAAAGAGTATTCAAAATTATAGAGAGTATTTAATTTTTTTTGTTTTTTTAATAAATTATATATAGAAAATTTGTTAAAATTAATTATTAAAAATGGAAAACAAATTATCACTATAATAAAAATAAAATATTATGTGTTAATTGAGTTTAGATTGAATAGTAGTATGATGGAGTGTTTTTTTTTATATATTTACTTTCTATTCATAAGTAATATGTTGAATTCACTATAAACATATTATTGTAATATTGTTGTAATGGCTTTAAACCCTTGAAAACAAAAATATAAAATAAAAATAATAAAATAATAAAATAAATCCATATAAATTTATGAATAAATATTTTTAATATTTAAAAATAATATAAAAAAAATTAAAATATTATAATAAAATAATAAATATTATAATTGACAAATAATACAATTCATCCCAAAACAAAGAAGAATCTAATTTATATTAGACCTTATTATTATAAAGAATAATCTAATTTATATTATACTTTACCTTATTTATTCTTTAGTCCTTAAGCTCCTAAATACCTTCCTTTTACTTGCTAAGGAATCCGTATAAAATCTTCAAAATAAAAACCCATTCAATCAAGTAAGAGCAATGAATTTATAATCTAAATTTTAAACATGTAACTTGCTCAAATCAAAATAAAAAAAAACCATTAAATCAAGTAAGGGCAATGCATTTATAATGTAAATATTAAACATGGAACTTGCTCATCTCCACGGGATAATTAAAAAATATCAATATGAAAATATATTTTATTATTTTAAATTCAAGGAGAAAAAATAAACTCCAAACTAAAGTATAATCTTCAACAAAGAATAATAAAGCATATCGATACGGAATTCCTTTTTTAATTTATTCTAAATATAGAAGAGAAATGGACTGACAATCAATTCTCTCTACAAAAATTTATGCATGATGCAATCTTGTTTTAAATTCGAAGCTAAACCGCAAGTTGTAGAGCAATGAGAAAGATGTAAAATTAAAGGTTGAACATTGGTTGTAGAAGCAACTAGAACCACAACATTAAGAAGGTAATGAAAAGAAGAAAGTTGAACCGAATCTTAAACTTTGAGGGTTTGAATTTTTACTCCATGAAAAAATTGTATTTTGTTGTGTTTTCAAATATGTAGGTAGGGGTGGTTGCAGGACTCAAATGTCTGCAACTTAGCTGAGACATAAATCTGTGATTACAACACCCTAACAGAGCACTTAGCAGTTATCGCTCATTAGTATTTATCCTTTTGTTCATAGCTCAGATAAACCCTAATTACAGCACAACGTAGTATTCAACAAGATCCAACACCTTCAAGCACTAAGCATATCAAAATAGATAAGATATGGTACTCATTCACATCAACAAGCACTAATCTATCATATCAAATACATCTAAACATACATTATTGTACTAAGCATAAATCATATGAACAATAAAACAACCATAATGGACAAAGCAACCATAACACATGATATACGTGGTTCACCCCCAGCCTGGGGCTACGTCCACCAACTCTTCTTCTCTTTATTGTCTTTTGTCAATCATCTACATGCACAGAGCCACAAGATCCTACTCCGCATAGGACAGGAGATTTGTGCGCACTTCATCAGATCCTCCTTCCCCAAGCTTGGTTACAACACAAAGCCCTACACAAAATTCTTACATCCACTTGCACTTAGCTCTGCAAGTGTTCAACACAGCATGCACAAAGCATTTACAAATATCACTTGCACTTAGCACAACATCATACATATGCATATCTCCTTACATCGCCTAGACATCTATTTATACATTACAAAAGGGCCTAAACATGGGTAAACCCATGGGCCGACATCCCCATACTCCTTACATAAGCCCAAAACCCAAAACTCCCTAAACAAGGGGTCGAGATCCTGCAATCTCCACTTCGACTTGCACTCTGCCTTCGATAGTCTGTCGAAGTCCCAAAAATAAGCCAAAAGTGACCAAAGATCTTCAAAACTTGGTCAAGAGCCAACACTCGGATTGGGTGCCACCTAGAGAGATGGAGGTTCATCAGGTGGGAAAGGGGATGCATTTCCTGTCTTGTTAGACACGCAGCCCCCACATAGACAAGGGTAGATACAAGGTTTCATAGTTTGAAGTGGTGGGGGAAAGTGGTAAGCACTAATGATATGTTTGTTGATGTGTTTTTTTTTTAACAGAATCTAGGAAAAGATATGTTAAAAGTGTGGATGAATCCACTGGATTACAAAATAGGGGTCATTACAGACCTTCGAGAAAAAACATCTAGAGTAGAGCCTATAACAGTTGGAGGGTGTATAACAATAACAATTGGTGTTGCATCCTCCTTTTCTAAAAAAACTTATGTGGTTGTAATTCACCGAGTACTTCTAGTAGAAGATACCATTAATATATAACGTGAAACAAAACATGATAACAACAAAGTTCAACTACCTGTCTCTAATTTGACCTGTTGAATTTCCAGTGTTGCTTTCGGATGCGGCTCATTCAGGTCTTGGTTTTGATTCACTAAAGCTGAGTGTTCATTCTTGGAGGCTTCATGTTGGCTTTCCGTCTTGCTTGGGTGGTGGTGCACTCCTTCCAGTTGATCCAGTCATCGTTGCATTGCCTCCATGTTGTTGCGATGCTCCTCGATCTGGCTTCTCTGCGCATAAATATCATCTTGGAGTCTCTCTATCGTATCCCTGTGCTGGGACATAGTTTCTATCTCAAAAGTCTGGGTGGAGCTGAGTGCTCCAATATGAAATCTTATCTTGCTACAACTGATGCATTCATCATCAATTGAGTCCTCGTCCAAATTCCCAAAATCCACTAAGGTACATTTACCACTCTGCATTATTGCGGACGCTGGGAGGGTTGCGATCAAGATGTTGGTGAAGCCACAGACCCCCAACAGAAGGTGGGGACTGTGGGTGGGAGAAGGCGACACCGACAGTAACAAAGACCACAGGAAGGGCGAGGAGCTGAGAAAGGGGAGGCGAAGTGATAGGTTCCAAGAGACAGGAGACGTCATCTATATCAAACTTCGAGAGAGAATCATGCCCAGAAGGAGAGAGAACTTAGAGCGATGAGAGGGGACCAACTGAGCCTTCTAGGAGTGGGCAAGACAAAAGCTAGGAGGAAAGCAAGACGAGAAAAACAGGGTAGGGCATGGAGAGAAAAAAATCCAGGGGGAGATAATTTGGACACCAAGCGAAAGGGAGTGAACAAAGATACTTATCCAAACTGCAGAACATCTTTTCGCATGCAGAAGCGAGGACAGAACCAATATCTCCCATGTTTCAATTAATGGAAAAATTGTGCCAACTTGAGTGTTCGTGAAATCTTCCTTGTGCATTGTACCATCAACCTCCATGTTCCCGGACTTGAAGATGAATCTAATGTCAACTTGATGCTTAAGCTAGGTGGCAGGGCTGTCGCATGCCTTGTCCATCTGCTTCAGATCCTTGAAGTCCCGGGCTCCCACAATCGCTAAAGGACAAAGCTCCTGATCTTCCCAGCCCATGATGAAACTGCTTAATCTGTTAGTTGTCACTGCGTAGTGCTCGATGGGACTTGTCCTCCCTCGCCACCTTCTCATTATAGTGTTGGCCTGCTCCATGTGCTTTAACTTCAGCACCCCTCCAGCTCTGTTGTCCACATGTCTCCTCCACCTTGTTGTGCATGTGTTGTTATCCACGAGGACCCCATCCTCGCCCATTTCCACTTACCCGATCCACATGGCTCTGCTTAAGCTGGTATCTCTAGGAGTCCCAACCCCTCCCCTGTCCACGTTCCCATCCTAGTTGTTTGAAAAATCATTGGGGCGCCTACTAGCCCCTCCCCTGGCCTTCTCGGACTGACACCTGGTGCTTGTTGGTGTGTTTGTTAAGCTCAGGTAGACAGTCTATTCCTAGTCTTTAGGAAGTTGTAGGAACTAGTTGGATGTGAGAGATTCACTCTAATTAGATGCTTCCTATATTGGTGTGAGATTGAGATATTTTCTCAACCTGTAGATCAATGTACTTCTTTTATCTTGAGACAAAGCTTGTGTAATTATATGTACTCTATCTTGAGACAAAGCTTGTGTATTTATATGTACTCTATTTCTTTGTTTAATACAAAGTGCTTGCACATTTTTGGTTTTTGCATAATAATATCTACTATCACATTTCTCCTCATGGTATCAGAGCCAGACCAGACCTAATTCCCTCATGCTAAGGCTTAAGAATATAGAGAACTGAGTAGAGCAGTTTGTTGTGTGTTGTTATAATTTGTTTGTAGCAGGAATTTTTGTGTCCTGTCCATGGTTCTCTGTTGTACCGAGAAGGCTTGCAGTTGTCTGGGATCACTGCCTCGTCCAAAAACCTGACAGACACACCCAATTTTTTCTTGATCTAGAGATATGAGTCTCAACTTTTTTTATATTGTAGATATGCCTCATGTTTTGATCTATAAAAAATATCTTTGTGCAGCCCGTTGGCACTCTATGATATCATTGGCACTCCAATGTACTTGTTGAACAAAACCACCGTCGCCATATATTTCAGGGACGGGCTCTGGTTGTGTTGCGGCGAGGAGTGCACGACGACTCTCTCTCATTATTCGAGGGTCTGGTCGTGGGACCTTTAGGTGCCTCGGTTTCATTGCAGTCGGCTAATTTTTTTTATTACAGATTATGACGATCGATTTCTATTATTACTTGGCTCTAGTGGTAGTGGGGGGAGAAATTCATAAGTAGCAGAAGGAGCGGATGGGAATGCACACTTCGATGGAGCATCACAGAGTCAAGCAGTGATTTTGGAGGACAACTCAATGAATCCCCCTGTAAATTCATTTGCAAATCCAACACAACGAAACTTCATTTTCAAATCCAACATCAACGAAAGATGGTGGTAGTATCGATAACAAGGTTGAAGAGTCTGCGCCTGTGGGTTAGATTCTAGAAGAGATTCAAAAGTGGGAGGTATTTTTGAAGGAAGCTTTCGAGGAGCTAGAATTCAACACCAACGACGAAGATCTTGACCACAAAACCATGCAAAGGTTTGTTTCACCCATTTCCGTGCAGCTTGAGCCTGACAATTATGTCTACTATGATCGGACAAATTTGCACTATCAACGAGCCATCAGCTCAGATCCTGACAATCCTCTTCTGCATTCGAACTATGTACAATTTATGCATCTTGTGGTTCATGATCATGACAGAACTAAAGAGCAATTTCAACGAGATATGAAACTTGATCCTTCTGATGGCGAAGTCATTGGTAAATATGCATACATTTTTTGTTTGGATCATGTTGAACTTTCCTCTACAGAAGAGGCATTTCTAGATGCTATTGCAGCAGATCCTACAAACCCTTTCCACGCTGGTGTTGTAAAGGATTGGCTTCTCATTTCATTCTCATGGTCAAAGGAGGAGCTTGCGTTCAAATCGAATTGTTATTGTGTGTTTGGCCAATCAAACAAATTCTCATGTGTATGAGAAGGAATTTGTGTTTTTTTAAGTTCATTGGCACTTTTGTTTCCCAATTTATTGTGATTTGAAGGTTCTTGGTAAAGTTTTTTTCTTAACTCTTCAACTAACTCTCCATTTTTTGTTTGGTTTGAGGCATTGAGAAGATCATTATGCTCTTTTTCCAACAGTTGGTTGCACGCCACATTTGATTTCATTTTGAGATTCTTTTTTTTAAGGGCATGATAAATTAAGAAAATTGTTTTTTCACTTGTAAATGGGTACCTAAAGTGACCTTGTTTGTGGGAACCCATATCGAGGATTGTTGTCCACGATCATGTACTCCCAGTTTTGCACCTTTGAGTAGTGGATTATGTGCCACTTGTGCAAATAGTTTTAAGAGTGTAACTAGGCATTTGTGTCCATGCACTGCCTTGTTTCACATTCTTTTGGAGCTCACCACTTTGGAGTGTTTCTTGCTTAGGTTGTTTTGCATCTTTTTTTCCTTTCGCTGGTACTCCATACTTTAGTCATCAATTGTCACATCCATTTCCATCATCTTTTCCACTCAGTTCATCATTGTTGAAGGATGTTGTGCAATGCTTCCTTGGGTGATTTTTTACTTGCCATGTTCGATCGAGATCAAGTGTCTTCAGAGTGAGCCTTGTACACAACACTAATTTCTATATTGACTCGGTGATTGCATTGGATAGTGACCCATGCACTCTGGTGAGATGGATTGGCGTCCATGGGGACACTCAACATATGATTTGTTCTCGGTTGTAAATGATTATCTCATCAATCCTTTTGTGCTGGGACTCAATTCTAGAGGATTAATTTATTTTGGGGGTGTGCATTCATCTTCATTGCCTCAACAACATGGAATGTGCATTGGAGATTGAATTTCTTTTGGAGAGGAGTTTTCTCCTATGGGCTTTTTTCATTTTCTCCATTTATGAGAGTTTGTACATGGGTACATTATCAATCCTTGTTGTCGGGGCCCATGTTTGTTCTTCTTTGTTCCTCCCTACATTTTGATTATGGGGGGGTGTTGATGTGTTTGTTAATCTCATGTAGAGAGTTTGTTCCTAGTCTTCAGGAAGTTGTTGGAACTAGTTAGATGTGAGAGATTCACTCCAACTAGATGCTTCTTATATTAGTGTGAGGTTGATACATTTTCTCAACTGATAGATCAAGGTAGTTCTTCTATCTTGAGACAAAGCTTGTGTATTTATATGTACTCTATTTCTTTGTTTAATATAGAGCGCTTGCGTTTTTTTGGTTTGTGAACAATAATATCTATTCTCACATTTCTCCTCAATTATCTCTGGATATATCACAATTAAGTGGTTGTTCAGGACAAAAAGTAAATATTGGTGGCATGTACCCTTGGCTTTTTCTGTTATGATGATAAATTGATGGATAAGCATGGCAGGGGCTCTTCATGGCTCATTTCGATCTATGTCTTTGGCTTCAACTCTATCTCTAGTATAATATTGGTTTTGCACCTGATTGCATTTCGACCTAAGCTTGGGAAAGATCTACCATTCTCCTTGTCACTTCCATGGCTCCTTATGTGTGCCAACAAGACTCTTTTCTACCGAACTTAGGCAGTTGTGGAAACAATGTAGGATGTAGAGTTGTATGGTAATTAGGTCCCTGGGGAAGAAAAGGAAGTCATGCCATCTTTGGAATAGGACATGAGGATAATCTATGCCTATGAGCAAGATGAGAAGTTTGATGCACAGGTGGGTGATATCATTTCAGACCTTGGATGCACTCACACTCGTGAGTCCAAGTTCTATAGAATGATGGAATTGTACTGGCACAACAAGACTATGGTTTCTCAGGATATGCATCCAAAGGATTGAGATTACAAACAATTCAAACAACATTTGAAGGACCTAGAAGATTAGAACAAGTTGCTTCTAACAATGGTTTCCTGGTTTGTCAAGCTAAACGACTGTTCTCTCCAACCAGCGTTGGATGGTGGTTTTCCTGTTCGGTCTTTGTTACCTCCTCCTAATGTGGGTCTCAAAGCCAGTTCCTCTAAGTCTCATCCTCAGGTGCCCCACTCCAACTTTTAAAAACAACTATATCATTACATGTGAGCCTCTGTATAGGGTTGTCTTAGTTTAGGCACATACGTTCAAGTTTTTCAGTTTTTATAGGGTCCTTGTCTTTTAGCTTTTCAGAGTCCATGCTTTTAATTACAGTCCTAACTCATTATAGATTTTCTCTGAAATATAACATGGTCTCCATTTACAGGTAGGCCAACAAACATGGTTTTTTTTTGGCATCTTTTTGACAAATATTTTGATGCTCTGGGCATTTAGAACAACCTCTCTCTGTATATATATTTAATAGAAAAAAGTCATTACTTTAAAAAAAAAAAATTAAATAACCTGCATATATGTATATTCTGTGTATATTTAATAGAAAAAATTCTTACTTAAAAAAATATGTATTTGTTGTTAAATTTTTTCATTTATATTTGTGAAAAATATATAATATAATTAAAAAAAAGTTTATATTAATGATAAAAAGTAACGTGATTTTTATTGGAGTAAGCTAAAGACGCTACCTTTTGGAGCCCGATGGGACGTCTCGGGCACCGGGCACCAAAAGGTAGAATGCCCAGCCGACCCTCATACCCTCCGCCGCCCAGCGCCTCTTTTCGCTCCTCCGTCGCCCAACCCCCCATTCCACCCCTTCGCCRCCCAGCACCCCATTTCACCCGACTTGGTAACGACATGAAATTTAAATTTGAATTTAGGYGGGGTTAAAATTTGAATGGAGAGGCGGGCTTGAAATTTGAAATTTGAACTGAGAGGCGGACTTCTRTTCAACCTCAGCTTGCTATCCGAATGGTTCGTTACTTGAATTAGATTCACTTGATACCAAGCTTCCTCARCAACTAGATCACCACTAGTTTGGAAAATTTAGAGTTGGATGTTAACCGCATTCGGGATATTACGAGTCAGAACTCGTTCGGTGGAGCTAGACTCATCCAGGAAGACCAGAATTTTACCGGTCTTTGGCTGCTGCCATCCCTCATTAACCATTCCTATTTGTCGAATGCGAGATGGATGGAAGTGCCATGTTTATTCATGCCACTAAGCTCATTGAGAGAGGAGAGGAGATCACTATGTCATATTTCGATACCCTCGCCCCCTTGCCGCAGCGTGAAGCTAGGTGCAAGGACTGGGGTTTCAAGTGCAAGTGCAGGAGATGCATTCTAGAGTACTCTGTCAGAACCACCCTAAAGTCGTTAAATGTACTATATGAGCAATTGCATGACAAAGCAATGGTGAAATACATTCCTCATCAACAACGTCTCAATGTGGATCTTCCTATATCTACAGAATTTGCAAGTCTTTTTGTGAAGGCAGAGGAGATTATTAGGAGCTCTCCTGATTTGAAAATGGGAGAAGAGAAGAATTGGATTCACGCGTCATATGTGGGTGCATATCTGAAAGGAACGCAGTGGGACGAGTTCTTGCTTGCAATGTTGGAGAACCGCGTTCAGGGAAATAGTGGAGGCCATCCAGAACACTGTGCCCAGTAATATTCTTACTTTGTTCATAGTAGCCGCGCAGTTAGTAGCGCAACAAAGCGAAGAATTGAAGCGTTGGACTGGGTATGAATGTCATGAATTTATTCAACAAGATGCATCATACCAGGCGAGGGATGCATGCATGACAGTCTTTGGTGGACAAAGTGAAGATGTTCTCACAGCCCTCATTTTCCGGCATTCATATTGCTGCCTTTTTTAGGAAGAGTAGACCTGCCATTGCTATTATATGAACATTTCGATCTACGAGACGAACATCAGAGTATCATTTTGTAGGAATTAGATGTCTTTGAAACCTTTGAATTAAATAGTGACGGTTTTTGACAAAAGATCAATCAAGTGCTCTGTCTGAATGGTATCCATTCATTCCTCGGCGATGAAGAACACAGGCTAACATGCGACAGTAATTTCGAAGGCAGTGAATATAAAATATTTTTTGGCGTGCAGGAGAAGTTTTTTTTTGTAAATTTCATAAATAGGTGTATGAATGGTGGCAATATTACGTTTTTGCTAATTAATTGAATAGTTTATATTTCTATTTCGGAACAGAAATGTTAATTTCTGATAATTATATGGTTTTTTTTGTTCGTAAGAGTTTATAACGACTAGCCCAGCCACTTAATTAGTAATGAATAATTTGTGTTAATCAGGTGCGCTAATGATGCTTTAATGATTAAAGGATAATCAGGTTAATGAATAGTTTGTATTAATCAAGAGTTCGAATGATTAAAGGACAAGCAGGTTAATGAATAATTTGTGTTAATCAGATGCCCATCTAATTAGGCAAAATAACATGGACCAGGGTTATCTTAAGGTT
>ML808649.1:58676-74707 GCA_009831015.1 Picea engelmannii | reverse complement strand
GGGAGTAGTCCGCTCCGACGAAGACATTCTCCATGATGCCAGGGGTTTTGGAGATATTAATAGGTATCGTTTCAATGATGGTTTCCATATTAACCTCGGCATAAACTATGTGCGTAGCCATAGGATTAATAGGACAAGGCCTATATCCAGTCATAGTCAACACGAATTCTATTACCTCTATTCTTCTTAACTTTGGGAGGAAATAAGATCTGTGATGGAGATCATCCCAAGGTCTGTTTGGACCAGTCAATACCTCTATAATCATCTCATCAGAGGGAAAGACCAAGTCTAAAGAATCAGTAGTGGCGAGGGAACCTTGAGCCCAAATAGGCTCGAGAACTGGATCTAACTCCTGTGCGGGAGTCAGATCGGGGTCGACTGAAGCTTGCTGGAAAATACTGTACACAACTTCTACCACGGACAAAGGCATGGACATGCCAGGATGTCGTGTCCCTTCCATCAAAGCTGATGGGGAAGGAAGAGTCCACAGATCACTAAATTAAGTCGTAAGGAATGATGACACTTGAAAAATTTCAGCCCTAGACTAGTCGGGGACAACTGATATCATCTTGACATCGCCAGAAGGAGGCGGGTAATCGAAACTACCCATAAAAGGTGGGCACAAACCAACCCCAATGTTGACAACGTTGGGTTGAGGGTTATCAATCATCAGGATCGTGGATTCCCCCAATGAAGGGTCAGGCTTGGAGAAGGACAACTGATCAATGGTCACGATTCAACCCTCGTGTGGAAACAACAAGACCTGAAATACTGTGGCAACCACTGTATTCATTGCATATGTCCAACTCCTTCCTAACAACTGGTTTTAGTCGATAGGTTCATCGACCACTTCAACTTCGACGCACACGGTTTTCCTTCCTAACTGTAAGATAGGAATAGAAGAGCTTTCATCTTCTTTACCCTTTTCAATAGTGTTTGGCATTCCGTAGTCGTGTGCCCTAGTTTCTATGTGAGTGTCACCTTTAAACATATAAACGTTTGTGGCCGAGGGGTTACTAGAAGATGGAGAGGGTCCCTGACTTCCCCCATCCGCACTCAAAGAATCTTGATTCAAATTTTGCCCATGTGGAAATGGGTTCGTTAACACAGTAGGTTGCTACTACGCCAATAAATTATGGGCCTCCGTAGGTCAAGGGCATAGGTGAGTCGGATGGTCTTTCGTGCAAAGGTTACATGAATACTTCGACTTTCTTTTCTCTGTGTTTCCCCCACCAGGATTATTGGTGGGTTTCTTATCCCCCTTACCCTTCTTGCTTCATTGTTTTTTCTTCCCTTCAGGCTGTTCGTTGGCCTTCGAGTTTTTCAATTGCACACTGTGTACTTTCGACGTTTCAGTAGGGGGAGTAGCCGAACTAGAGGTTTGGTTGGACGCTATCTGTTGTATCGAAAATTGTTGCAATTGATTCAACAACTTATCAATGGGCTTCACTTGTGCTGAACCAACTATACCATCGACATGTGGTCCAGACTTCTGTTTGGCGTTGTCAAGGATAGACCGTGGTGCATCTGGAAAAACTTCGTAGAGTAAACCAGACCAAGAGTGTCTCATTTCAAGATGTTGAGCTCTCATTATCACCTCTTCCCTGGAAAACACTCTCAAAGTTGCAATGTCCTTGGATAAATAAGGTACCAAAGACTTAAGGAACCACTCTAGCAGGAAATTCGGTGGGACTGGTACTTTTATCAAACTCTTCTGGTGTCTCCATTCTCGGATGTGATCCAAGATATGATCGGCCTTTGTTTGCTCAAATTTGGCCAACAATTCGGTGCTGACATCGTATCTCACAGGTAGTTGAAAATGGTTTAAGAAAACCATTGCCAATTCACCAAAAGTAGAGTATCTTGAGTAGTTGAGCTCGATGTACCATTTCATGGCACTCTCGATGAGAGTGTGTTGAAACAGACACAACTGTATGGAGTCCTCTCACAACGAGTTCGATGAGCACCATAGGTGAAAAGTGGTCACATGATGGCTTGGATATTTGTTAGGCTCACCTTCGAACTTCAGAATGTCTGAGGGAAACTTCGTCACCATGGGAGACCAATGTGGATCATGAAAAATGGGTTCGTTTAACAACCTTGACAAGTCTAGCAAATGTAACGTCACAAAAAACGGTAGTTTGGTCTGTTGAATATGTATAGGGAAAAAGGAGCCTGAAGTTTGACTGGCACCATGTTGCAAGGAAAAGTTAGGTTGTTGACTAGGGTTCTGGTAAAAACCATTGCCCTAGCTAGCATTCAGATACTGCATTTTCTGAGACGTCATCGAATGACTCTCATAAATGGTCATTGAGGGCTGGGAAGGGATTAGTCCCTGTATCGTGTTCCAAAGGTTCTGGAAAGGGTTGCCCCCTGTCGATCCGACAGGCATAGGTACTGAGCCTTGCCTGGGGTTCCATTGACCATGGAAGTGGTTGTCCCCATTCAACATCCTTGACGAGGGAACTGATCCCTACCACAGATTCTAGAGTCCTTGTGAGGAGGAAACTCCTACATTTCCCCCCTGTGTAGGAATAGTACCCTACATAGGATTTTTTTGTCCAAAACCAAGGTTTCCCCCGACCGAGATGACAATTGACGAGAAGGCATTGTTACCAAGTGCGTTGAACAAAGAGAATGAAAAAGAACCCACTAACATGGTGTAAGAAGAAGGTCCTTGTCTACCTTCTCCGAACAAGTTGGAGTTCATGTTCGGCGAGACGGGCTATTAGGGAGCACCGCTGAGTGAGGGGGATGAAGGAGGTATATGACCCCCATCATAAGGGAAATCCTTATAGGGGGATGAGGTGACTCCCATGGACCCTTACAAAGGATCTTTTGAGCTTCCTGACCCTAGACCCATGGTCTGTAAGGTGGAGTAGGTAAGAACAGAGTTTGTATCAAAGCCGGACATCACGTATGAGAATGGAGGACCCATCACACTTTGTGTGAATGGAGAAGTGATCATCTCCATAGATTGAATTAGACCACTGCCCAAAGTAGAGGTGGCTGAGACCATCGTGGTTCAGGACAACGAAGGTGGGTTAGGAGGAAGAATGCCCCCTGTGGTGGCAGCCATAGAGGGAGTGTGAGGACTCCCTGATGAAGTAGAAACATTTTCTTCCATTGTTGCTTGCAAGACTATCTGATGCTCGTGATGAGTTACCCTTGGAGGGACAACTTGTACCATGATAGGTGCTGACAAGTCAATGATCGAAGAGTTGGCTGGCCCGAGAGCTTTCACTCCAAGGTCAGAAATAGTAGGCTCCTCCGGACTCAAGTGTTCTCCTCTCGAGGATGTCTCGGGCATAGTTTCCTGTAGCTCGATCACCTCAAATGACCCTTGCTGGTCAAGTCTTCACCGTAATGGTGGTGGCTCCAATTCGACCAACGACAGGCCATGAATCCTTCACAACCGGCGGAGCTCTTGATATTCCACTTTGTGAGAAGATCAATGACACAGTAAGGCTTTTACTAACATTGGAAACCAACACACACTGGAAAAGTCCCTATGAGATAAATCAAGCAAACACTTATCTAGTTGGAAGAATAGTTACGCCAACCAACACTAGAGAAACTTACCGGTGCAAGTGCAACTCGAACACGGAAGCACCCTCTGGGTATACTCTATAAAGTGTGGCCCGAAGTCTACCCTAGGTACCATGGTATACCCCTGCAGTCACCTGTGCATGTCCCTAAAACAAAGGAAACTAGGTTGTCAGCTCGTGAACAGTCACCAGGAGGGTACAATCTACAGTTGGGTGGACCACAATGAGTAGGGTATCAAGCCCGAAACCTATCGAGGGTAACGAAAGAAAGTGGTCCAGAAGACAACTAAGGACCTCGAACAGATTCGAGATCCATGAAGCTCCGTGGAAAATGCGACCGACAGAATCCCACGACAAGTCCTCTATATGTGTTCCCCACTATACTTGGTCTAACTTTGGAGGGGTTATCTCCGCTACCTTTCCACATGCGACCTCATGTTTAGCCCCTGTGTTAGAGGGGGGTCCCGAATAAATTTCGTGTTTATTGGATTTTTTACACTCCCTAGCACTGACTCGTATGTTTGTTTTTTAATCCTTGAAGAGTTTCCTCTTCAACCTAAATCAAGGTTCTAGCCTAGACTAGTTGATGGACCCTACAAACATAAAGTCTAGTTAATTTTAATTTTAGTGTTAATTTTAAGTGGCTTGTTTTAAGTCAAGGAAATGACAATGAAAATAGTGGTGTGTTTTGAGAGACGAAGTAGAAATAAATGAAAATGAAAGAAAAACTACTTCGATTTGACAAATAAAGATTTGCAATTTTAACTCTTTAACCAACTTTTTCTAAGATCTTTTAAAGGAAAACCTAAAATAAGATTTCGCTCGACTACGAGCTACTTAATGTTATAAGAAATCAATAAATAACTTAAGAAAATAAGTCTTTTTCCTGACAAGAAATATAACTAACCTAACTACTTAACCAAACAAAGAAATGAAATATTTTTTCTATTTTTAATATGCTTCAAACAAGAAACTTGAAATAAATTCTTTTTCTTTTTCTTTAAAGCAAGAAAAAGGGGAAAAAAGTGAAGAGAAGACAAGACCAAAAACTGAGTTCTAGCCCACTGCGGACTGCAGGGAGTCACAGAAGACACCACACAGGCTGATCAGAAAAGACTCACAAACTCATCTAAAACCCTTTTCAAAGAAAACACAAGAAATCTTAAAAAGATAAGCTAACTGACGTCAAACCCAGGCTAAAGACTATAACAACAAAGACCAGTACTTAATCAATAAACCCTTGAGAATTATGAATACAATTAGGGAAGAGGTTGATTGCCTCTCTTTAAAAAAAAATTCTTGACACATGCATGCAACTAATACTTCAACAGCCTACGTATGTACGTAGGATTTCTAAAAGCAGGGTGCATATGTACACGTGCAAACCCACTGCAGGCCGCGTACACCTCTGTAACTTCTCAAAAAAAATAAAAATTAACAGGTAGACTAACAGGGCAGGGAGTATTGGTATGGAAAACAAGAATCACTTAAAGACTCAACAACTTACAGAAACTCAAAAAAGGTAATCAAACCAATTAAAAACACCTAAAAATATCCCCTAAAACCCTAGAGGTCTCCCCAGTATGGTCGCCAGTTCTTCTATAGAGGGAAATCCCCCCCTATGGACTACACTAGGGTTCAACATGTAGGCAGATCTAACTGTCTAAAAGTCTCCTACTTTTTATAACTACCCCGAATATGACCCACATTCATGCATGAAATACAAAGTGAAAAGATCTGGTAACTTTACCTTTTACTCTGCGTTCGATGTCAATCCTTTCTCGTTTGGTTGCACCCCTGACTACAAGCCTCCTCCCAAGGCTATCTTGCATTCACAAACAAATAAACAGGGAACTACAAACATGCATCTCATTAGATGTTAGTATAAAACATAAATCAAACATAGACATTTGACACCTCATATTTCTGGACAAAAAAAAGTATTCCTTTTATTGATATCACAAAGTTTACTTACAATAAGATCAACAACTGCTCCTCGAACCTAGTTCGAGATCCTCTTCACCAAGCTCCAACTGTGCTTCCATGTATCTTTCTCCTCTCACACTTCTTCTAAGGAATGGCATAGGATTATGATGGAGGAAAAAGGAAAGAATGGGAAATTTTGATATAAATCTCACAAGGTGGCTGCAAATTCTTGGGGCAAGGAGGGGATGTGAAACGGGAAGAGTTTCACTATTCTTATGTTTTTCTTAGGAATGACACCCCAAAACCTCCTTTTATATGACAAAAGGATGGTTATTCGGTTGGGTTACGGGCTATAGGCGGTGGGACAGTTGGGAAACTACCCAATAGCCCGTAATCTGAACGAATTCCTTGCAAATTTTTAACTTTTGCAACATTTGTGGGTATACGCGGGCTGTAATGGTGTAGCTAGTGTATGTACGCGAGATGTAGTGGTTCAGGAAGCGTGTGTACATGGGAAATAATGTTGTAGGGTACATACATCTTCAAAAATAGTGTTTTTAAGAAGAGCTACTCAGTGATGGCTTGGAAAAAATAACAAGTAAGAGGGCTTGATGACAGGTATGCGTTGTTGAAATAACTAAGATAACTGAGAGGGGGGGTGAATCAGTTGTTAATGAGATTAAATGATATGTGAGTTATTCAAAATAACTTTTAATCTCTTCCAAGTGACCATCAATATTATACAAGATATGAACAACATAAATAAAGAACATCAGTCACACATAAGATATACACAGAGACACATTTTCACGAGGAAATGGATAAAGGGAGAAAACCTCTTCTTCTTTGAATGATAGGCGGTCTTTTAAGTTCTGTACATCATCTATCTTTGAGCACCAACTCAAAGTGATGCTACTACCTCTGTTTTGCAAGATCCAACTTGCTGAGAGCACCAACCCTCTTACTTCTCTAGCACCCACTAGAAGTAAGCATCAACTCCCTAACTGTTCTAGCACCAACTGGACTTATACAAGAACCAAATTGCATACAGAAAACTCTGTGGTTTCCCTAGAACCACCTCGCTACCCTATTTTCTAGCTACAACTAGATGGAAGAAACAACTTCCAATATTCAAGCACCAACTTGAATATCAGAGGACCACAGTCCTCTCTAGCACCACCCTACCTCCCTCATTATAAATAAATGATTGAATAACCACTAGTACAAATATATCAGTTCTTACCACTTCTTCTTGGTTCTAGAATTCTTCTCTGCATCATTATTCTTCTCCTCTATTCGTCTTCTGTTAATCATTTCCGAGTTTGATCTCACACTGTGCATTCTACAATTTAACTTTCTCGTAGTTTACCTCATTTTTCATTGTGAACAACCAACACCACATAGTCACTGCATATCTCTTTTATGCACTACAACCACTTTAGTTACACCTCGAATCTCCTAGGGAAAGAACGCCTCAGCAACTGAATCGAAAACCATCCAAGAACCATGATTCAGTTCTACTAACTAAATCATAATTGAACAATTAATCGTGAAGATAAAAAATAGCCCTTGGATCAGATTCTTAAATAACCAGAACCATTGGATTAAATCCGCAGGGTATTGAGTTTATCCCATATGCCCATTGGCTATGACCATGGGCCTAATCAAGAGGCACTTTGCAGTTTCTCATTTCACATATTTTGTTGCGAGTCACTTTGACTCTTCTAACTCTCGGTCATGAAATGGAGCCTTGCAACTTGCAAGCTCCTTCCTTCACATGCCCATGGAGATGACTAGGCACTTATCCATAAGGCACTTCGCGACTCACAATTTTGGGAATTCTATGATGAGGCATCTCGAATATCCCATGTCGCGATCTCTGAAATGGAGCTTAGAAACTAGCTCCTTCCCTTCTTGTGACCACTGGCTATAACCAAATGCTTATCCATAAAGTGCTTTCGTGACTCTTGATTTCAGGAATCCTGTGATGACGCATCTTGACTCTCCCATGTCACGATATCCGAATTGGAGCTTAGCTACTAGCTCCTTCCCTTCTCTTGACCACTGGTTGTGATCAAGCGCTTATCTATAAAGCACTTCGTGGTTCACGATTTCGGGGATCTTGGTATGAGATGTATCGACTCTCCCAAGTCACAATATCTGAAATGGGGCTTAGCAATGTGCTAGCTCCTCCCTTCATCCTTCGATGATGTGACCTTCGCAATGACCACAGGCCAAACAGTAAGGTGCTTTTCTTGTCAGATCAACGGTCCATAAATTTGGTGATCTGACAGTATAGATCATTTCAAGACTTCGCATGTTGCGAGTTCGCACACCACACTCCTTTGACTCCTCCAATGTGAAAGAAAATGAAATTCCAATTTCTTGTCACGTGTCCTCTGGCTCCAATGGCCAAGATTGTTTCACGATTTCACATTTCATGGAGTTGGAGGTTAGCTCACCTCTATTCTCTCGATTCACAAATTTGCGAAACTCCTCATCTGCTACCATGTGGCCTTCGGATCGAATGGTCCCTCTGCTTTTGGGACTTTGTAAGTCCACATCACCTTACACTTAAAGATTGTGCTCATTCTTCTGGATCCAACAACGGTCGGTCCTCGCGCTCAGATCTTATGCCTAATATCTGTTCTCCTCTTATGTGCGCTCCTCCTATCGTAATTCAGATCTGACAGCCATTGGGAATTTTGAATGGGTGATCCAACGATCACTGTTTCTCTTCACTTTTTAGATTACACTTTTGATCTTGTCATGCCATCATCACTGCGCTACTGATCTTGCCACTTTCTCTTGTTCGTCATCGTCGTGATCTTTGATCTTGCCATCAATGACAACAAGCATAGTTTTCCTTTGTCTGTAAACATGCCAACAATCTCCCCCTTTGGCATTGATGAACAACCCTTGAAGAACATCCAACTATACCACTGTAGCATCCTTGCAACCCCTTGAAGAACATTACCAATGTAGCATCCTTGCAATTACCACACTTTCTCCCCCTTTGACATCAATGTCAAATAAGACACATGCTGCCCCTGAGCTGTTGCAGTATATCTCGAAGATATCAGAAATACAACAGGCACATACTCCCCCAGTCAACTATGAACAGAAGAACCGGAGCTATATTCACAAGAAATATAACAGATATTCATTAAGTACTCCCCCTAACAAGGTGAACAGATTAGAAAAAAGAAGATATAACCCCCAACTTCTGACGAAGATATCCAAAAGGTGTTGCTGCTAACAGTTTAGTAAAGATGTCAGCTATATGTTCTGTGGAAGGAATATAATTCAGCTGAACAACTCTGTTTGTAACCTTCTCTCTGAGAAAATGATATTTGATTGGGATATGCTTAGTCTTGGAATGAAGAACGAGATTCTTGGAGACACTAATTGCACTTGTGTTATCATAGTGAATTGGAATCAGATCAATATAATTTACTTTCAAATCTTCTAGAGTTTGGAGCATCCATACAATATGAGTGCAACAAGTAGCAACAATAATGTACTCTTCCTCTGTAGTTGATAAGGAAATAGATCCCTGGTTCTTACTAATCCATGCTACCAATGAGTCACCTAGGAAGAATGCACCTCCGTTGGTGCTCTTTCTTTCATCCACACAATTTGCACAATCAACATCTGAATAAGAAGTTAACTGAATGTTCTAATTTATAGGATACCACAGAACATAAGTCACTGTGCCCTTCAAGTATTTGAATATCCTTTTTACAACTACTAAATTACTTTGTTTAGGAGCAGACTGATAACGACCTACCAATCCAACAACTTGCATTATATCAGGACAAGATGCTATGATGTACAGAAGACTGCCTATCATTGATCAATATGTCCTTTGATCAACATCAGGTGAAATATCATCTTGACTGATCTTGCAACCGACCACCATAGGTGTAGTAATAGGGGAACAATCTTCCATCTGAAACTTCTTCAACATTTCTTTCAAATATTTTTCTTGGGAGATAAATATTCCTATAGAACTCTAATATACTTGTAAACCAAGAAAATATGACAAATCTCCTATCATGGACATCTCAAATTCTATTTTCATAGAGTTAACAAACCACTGGACAAAAGAATCATTAGTACATACAAAAATAATGTCATCTACATAAACCAAAACCTTCAGACTTAATGTAGAGATTGTTGTCAACAGTACCTTTCTTGAACCCTTTGTCCTATAAAAATTTGTCCAGTCTATAATACCAAGCTCGTGGTGCTTGTTTCAGTCCATATAAATCCTTCTTCAGCTTGCATACATAGTCGGGATTATCTGTCAGTGAGAATCCTTCAAGTTTCTCCATATATACTTCTTCCTCTAGATCTCCATTAAGAAATGTTGACTTTACATCCATATGATATACTTTAAAGTTTTATGACATGAATATGCAAGAAACATTCTGATGGCTTCCAATCTTGCCACTGGTG
Source organism: Picea engelmannii (assembly GCA_009831015.1). Classification (NCBI taxonomy): domain Eukaryota; kingdom Viridiplantae; phylum Streptophyta; class Pinopsida; order Pinales; family Pinaceae; genus Picea; species Picea engelmannii. The sequence goes on along the minus strand of ML808649.1, from coordinate 64,772 downwards.
CAAAGGTTTCATCAAATTCCTGTCCTTCAACTTGTGCATAGACTTTATAGACTAATCTAGCTTTATTTCTAACAACTTGTCCTTTTTCATTCATTTTATTCTTGAACACCCATTTGGATCTTATTACATTCTTATCTTCAGGTCTAGGAGCAATCTCCCAAGTATTCTTCTTCTCAGTCTGATCAAGCTCTTCATTCATAGCTCTAATCCAATCATCATTCTTGTTAGCTTCATCAAATTTTTTAGGTTCAATCATAGTTAGAAAAGCAACCTGAGATTGTTTTGAGTCTTTAATCAATTTCCTTCTTGTCTGAACTCCTTTATTTATATCTCCAATTATCTGATTTTCAGGATGATTTTTTCTAACACCATTGAGAGGTGGTTTTGTTTCTTTCTACTGATTTGTGTCAGCCTGAGTATTTGTGTCTTCATCTGATTCAAATTATTCTCTTTCTGATCCTTAGACCTGTTCATCTTCAACTTCAACTATATCTTTTGTTCTTGATTCAATACTGCTTACATTACGTACTGATATTTCTTCATCAACTTTAATGTCAATACAGTCAACCAATTTATGCAGCGTCTTATTGTAGCATATATATCCTTTACTGTTTGTAGCATAACCTAAGAAGATACCTTCATCATCCCGGTCATCATATTTTCCAATATTTTCATCATTATTCTTAATATAACATTTACTCCCAAAGACTTTAAAATTCTTGATTGAAGCAGGTATTCCAAACCATAGTTCATAAGGAGTCTTGTCACTGTGTGGCCTGAGATGAGCTTTGTGTAGGATATGAACAACTATATGAATTGTTTCCACCCAATATGTTTGAGAAATATTCTTTTCATTCATCATTGATCTTGCCATTTGTTGAACTGATCTATTCTGCCTCTCAACTACTCCATTTTGCTGTGGAGTCCTTGGAATATTGTATTATTGTCTGATTCCATGTTTATCACAAAAATATTTGAAGTTCCATGAACTAAACTCTCCTCCTCTATTAGACCTTACTACCTTCAATCTTTTTCTTGTTTGATTCTCAGTCAGAGCCTTAAACACTTTGAATTTTTCATATGCTTCATATTTTTCCTTCAAAAAGGAAACCCATGTTAGTCTAGAATAATCATCAATAATCAACATAAAATAGTTTTCTTTTCCTATACCTTCTTTCCTTGATGGTCCACATAAATCCATATGTACTAACTCGAGTGGTTTTTCTGTTGAAGGAAATTTTTTAGATTTGAACTGTGTTCGAGTAAGCTTTCCTATTTGGCAAGGTTTACAAACATATTCATATGGCTTTGATATCTTTGGAAGATATTTTACTTCCCCATTGTTTCTAAGCTTGATGATATGATCAAAATTTAGATGTCCAAGTCTCCTATGCCATAGCCAACTTTCATCATACTTTCTTAAGTGGCATTCTTCTTTTTCTTCTTTTAACACATAGACATTGTTTTATGTTCTTATCCCTTTTGCAACCAACTATCCTGAATTCACAAACTTTAATTTACAATATTTATAAGTAAAAACAACTTCACATCCCTGGTCACAGACTTGACCGACACTAAGAATATTATGTTTTAGACCATCTACAAATAACACATCTTGATCTTTTCCTTTGCCATTACTCAGACTTACCATTCCTTTACCTTTTATTTTTCCTGGTGCATCGTTTCCAAAAGTTACATTCCCTGATTTGTTTTCACTTAGAGTTAGAAACTTGCTTTTGTCTCTAGTCATATGTTTGGAACATCCACTATCAATACAATAGGGATTCTTTTGTCTTTGGGATGATAACACTAGTTCAAACCTTGAAATTTTCAGCAGTGGGATTCAAATATGGCTTATAATTCATTAAGCGACAATCTGCAGCTTTATGTCCATAATGATGGAAGATGTAACATTATGGTTCAATGAATAGCAAATCATAGCGATTATTATTCTCATAACTGTTGTTATGCTTAACCTGCGTCCTTTTCCCAACCATCGCATGATTTATAGTCTGTGGTTGTTTGTTGCTTGGTTGTCTTGATCTTTGTTGTGGCAGATAGTTATTCCTTGAGTATCTTGATTACTCATATCTAAATCTTAAAGAACAAGTTATAGCTTTGTGACCAAAGTTAGAATAGAAAAAACAATATCCATAGAAAAATCCTTTGTACCTGGAAAAAGTATGTCTTCTTTGAGTGGGTCGATTTCTTTCATGTTGATAATTTATCTAATCTACAGATTCAGTTCTAGTACTTTTTCTTTCATTCCTTCTTGGTGGTTGATTTTCTTTCTTTGTTTCTACAGAGTGTCTGTTGTCAATGATTAAGGATTTGACAAACTTGATGGGTTATGTATTACTTGGATTATCACTACTTGATCCTTCTTCATATCCCAAGCCAACTTTCAACTTTGGATTTCTTTTTTGATTTAGAATGGAGGTTAATCCTTCTGAAGCTTTAATACTTGACATATTTTGGTGATAAAATGCATTAAACTTCTCCATCTCTTTTATGGTTTTTACTATCTCTTCTTATAAGGCTTCACACCTCACTTTCTTCTCTGATAACTCTTGTTTCAGAATGTCCTCTATTTTCTTTGCCTCTTCTAACTCCACTTTTAGTAGGGAAAAGTCTTCATCATGATTTTTTCCATTCATTTTAAACTGCATCAACAACTGTTTTTGTTTTCTCTTCTTACATCTGAGTTTGTCAATTTCTTCCAAAGAACTGATTAATTCACCTTCCATATCCACCACAGCTTCTTCATCATCCATGACACCTCATGTGAGTTTATCTTCAAGATATCCCATAGCCATAAGAATAAAAAATTTCACTTTGTCTTCACGGGATGAATCACTATCTATGTCTTCTGAAGAGTCATCATTATTTGCACACAAACATTTCTTTTTACTATATTTCTTAAATTTTTATTTCTTTTCATCATCATAGTTCTGTTCCTTTTGGTCCTTTTTCTTATGAGGACACTTAGATGAAAAATGACCTATTTTACCACAATTAAATCATTTGAAGGGCAACTTGCCTTGATATTTGTCTTATCCTCTCTTTAACCTTCTCACAAATTTTGCTTCAATATCATCTAGTTCTGAATCAATATTCTCGTCTTCTTTAAATGATGCTTCTCTAGTAATGGATTTATCTTTGCTAATTCTCATTTCATATGCAGTTAGAGTTCCTAGGAGTTGATCAATGGACATATTTTTAAGATCACTTAGTTCTTCTATTGCAAAGACTTTTGGATTAAATTTATCAAGAAGAGATCTTAAAATATTCTCAACTAAAAATGATTCTTCAATCTTCTCACCAAGACCCTTTATGGCATTCACAAGTTCTTCAACTCTTAAAAAATACTTGCTAACTGTTTCATGTTCATTCATCTTTAGTTGTTGAAATTTCAATCTATATGTTTGAAGTTTGGCATCTTTTACTTTCTCATTTCCTTCATAACGGCTAATAAGTTTATCCCACATTGCTTTGGTAGTTTCAAGATGCATCACCTTTACAAACTCAGCTTCAGCAAGTCCATTCAAGATAACATTCGTTCCCTTAGCATTAAATCTAAATTCTATCTTATCATCCTTGGAAGCTAGCACAACAGGATTTGTGTATCCAGTCTCTACTACATCCCAAACATCAACACCTAAGGCCATTATGTATGTTCTCATTCTAACCTTCTAGAAAGAAAAATTTGTTCCATCAAACAAAGGAGGCTTATTGGCTGAAGTACCTTCATGACTTGTCATGTTTAAGCTTATAGATATACCTTTTAAATAAAGGAACCCGCTCTAATATCAATTGTTGAAATTACTAAGACAACTGAAGGGGGGGGGGGTGAATCAGTTGTTATTGAGCTTAAACGATATATGGCTTATTAGAAATAATTTTTAATCTCTTCCAAGTGACCATAAATATTATACAAGATATGAACAATATAAATAAAGAACATTAGTCACATATAAGATATACAGAGAGACATATTTTCACGAGGAAACCCATAAAGGGAGAAAACCTCTTCTTCTTTGAATGATAGGCAATCTTTTAATTTCTGTACATCATCTATCTTTGAGAACCAACTCAAAGTGAGGATACTACCTCTATTTTGAAAGCTCCAACTTGCTGAGAGAACCAACCCTCTTACTTCTCTAGCACCCAATAGAAGGAAGCATCAACTCCCAAATTGTTCCAGCACCAACTGGACTTATACAAGCACCAACTTGCATACATAAAACTCTGTGTTTTCCCTAGAGCCACCCTGCCACCCTATTTTCTAGCTACAACTAGATGGAAGAAACAACTTCCAATATTCAAGAACCAACTTGAATATCAGAGGACCAAAGTCCTCCCTAGCACCACCCTACCTCCCTGATTATAAATAAATGATTGAATAACCATCAGTGCAGATATATCAGTTCTTACCACTTCTTCTCAGTGTTGTAGGAAAATCTGCCTGCGGACAAGTAGATCGACCTCTAAAGATTGACCTTAACCCTAGACAGAAAAATGATTATCATGGACACTGACTTCCTTTCAAATCTATCTAAGCCTAATGCATAAGAAGGAAGGATAATAGAAGTACCTTTTAATCAACGTTTGTCCCTGCACGCTCCGAGTTGCACTCTAATCCTTTTGCTCCTCACTGAGGTCTGTGGAAAAAAAAAGATACGACCACTTCTTACTCTACTGACATTAGCTTGAAAACAGATCTACCAATAAATGATAAGTTTATGCAACATCAAACACAAACTAGAAAGAAACAGGCCAAGCTTGTCATATTGATGAGAATAACGACAACAGTACTTACAATCATAGATGCGAGTGCGACAGCTTCCTCAAGTCCTCTTCGTCTAACCCTTGCCTAAAAGATCCACAACCTGGATGACAACAGCTTCAATGATTGCTCTCCTTTGGATGACTGCAAGTTTCCTCCAAGATCATAAGTTCCATATGCTCAATTCTTCCTCCCAATTATCAGCTCCAATACCACTTATGAGATCATAAGTTTGGTGTAATTCTGCATTTTCCATCCACCATTCACCATTACAAATCTTGCTTATATAGCCTTGGAGAGGCTCAACAATCTTGAGATATCCTTGGGGAAGGTGAGGATTTTCCTCCTTCAGTTGAGGATCTGCCCTAGGATCATGGCTGGATCAGGGATTCGAGCTCAACTTCCTTCCAAGAATGAAAATAAGCTTCCCCCATTCATCTCAACAGCTTAAGAACTTCCCAGAATAGGTAGCACTCCCTCAAAATGGCCATCAGAGCGTTGTAGCACCCCTTAATAAGATTTAGGGGGCGCCAACGCTCTCAAAATCTATAACGCTCCCTCAAAAGGGCCTGGGAGCATTATAACGCTCCCTGACAGTGTATGGGGGAGCGCCGGCGCTCCGAGATAGTGTAAGGGGGAGCGCTCCTCTCCAAAACTTAGTTTTTTGGGTGCTTTCAGATGGAAAAAGGTTTGCAAGGTTGTTGACTCATTTCTCCTCTTCCAAATCAGATGTGTGAGGTGTTTCAAGTGTCTTTCTCATGTCGTTATGGGCACAACATAGGCATCATGGCAGCATGCTTTCTTGCGACACTTGCGAGCAACATGTGAAACTTGCGACCTTGTGAGAAAAATGCGACACTTGCAACCTTTGTAATGACGACACTTGCGACACTATCAAAGTGAGTAATTTTGATGTGTAACAGATTGCCCCCCAAAGTATGAAGTTAGAAGATGCGGACTGATGACTGAAGTACTTTGTAGATATTCAAGCAAGGGTTTAGACTCGGAGAACCTGACGGAAGCTGCACACAAACATCCAACTAATATCATGACATATATCAAAACCCAAGGCAGGCATACCTATGCTTGGGAGATCGAGACTTGTGAGGTATGGCCGCCATAAAATACACCGCGGATCCATAATTGTATTGACAAACAGGGGTATATCCACCAAAGATACAATGTGGATCTATACTGTAGTGACTCAAACTGATCGTAGCCACGAAGAATACACAGTGGATCTACGAGATGATAAGGCATAGCCACGACCAATACAAAGTGGATCTATGTAGCAGTGCATGTGACATTGT
>ML808649.1:30330-53756 GCA_009831015.1 Picea engelmannii | reverse complement strand
ATGGTAGAATAACAACAATATAACCAGAACATTCACCACAATAGCACTGAAATGATATGAGAATAATAACAGAAATAACACTTTGAATCTAAAAGCAATGTTCATGGGCCTCTTCGAGGGGGAAACCTCCAGTTGAGCAGAGCTCTATTACAATAATATCCAAGTTACGATTCTCATACCCTTGACTCCTATTTATACTAAAAAGAAGCATCTAGAGGAAGATCCTTTTAGAAGCAGAAGCTTCTATTAGGTCTTCTTACATCTGCCTTATTCTATTTTATTGAAAGGCCTTATTAATATTCACCTTTATTACATCCAAATATATTGTTCTACCTATGTGTGGGTTAGGACCCTAATAGTCGCGAGTTCCCACACCACGCTCCTTTGACTCCTCCAATGTGCAAGTCAGCGAAATTCCAATCGCTCGCCATGTGTCCTCTAGCTCCAATGGCCATGATTATTTCACGATTTCACATTTCGTGGAGTTGGAGGTTATCTCACCTCTGTTCTATCGATTCACAAATTTTTGAAACTCCTCATTTGCTACCACGTGTCCTTCAGATTGAATGGTCCCTCTGCTTTCAGGACTTTGTAAGTGCACCTCACCTTGCACTTAAAGATTGTGCTCGTTCTTCTGGATCCAATGACGGTTGGTCCTTGCACTCAAATCTGATGCCTGAGATCTGTTCTCCTCTTCTGTGCGCTTCTCCTGTCAGAATTCAAATCTAACATCCATCGGGAATTTTGAATGGGTGATCCAACGATCACTGTTGCTCTTCACTGTTGATCTTACGCTTTCGATCTTGTCATGCCATCATCACCGCATTGTTGGTCTTGCCACTTTCTCTTGTTCGTCATCGTCCTGATCTCTGATCTTTCCATCAATGACAACAAGCATACTCTGCCTCTGTCTATAAGCATGGCAACATGCATGTATGGTGCAATTTAGGGTTATAACAATAAGTCATAATTCTTTCCTGTAAAAGTGGGAGGTTGTAGATTTGAGGTAGAAGCCATATTTCTCCTTACAATAGAGTTGCTTCTCTTGAACTTGTTCTGATCAACCTACTCTGGTCAACCTTCTTTGATACCAGATCTTGGATCTATAATGAACAAACATATTTTGCGCAACATAGTTTCAAATACCGTGCGCCACAAAACTCAGTGACATAATTCTCAGAACTTACCATGCAGTGCACAGATTGCATGATTTACTGCACGCTATGAAAAAAAATTAATGAACGATTTCGTGACAAAAAAAAAACACATTTCTATAATTAGCATATAAACTCAGAAATACTCATGAAAATGTCAACACACAAAATAGTTGATATTAAAATAAATCTTGGCGTTGCATGCTAATAAAAAATACAATACTGGATTGAGATTCGACTCTAATGACTTCTTGGATATCTGCAACTTACAACCACACACACAAAGCTTGTGCTCTCATACTTCTTTGACTACCTTCAGTTGTTGTTATTACTTCTTTGTTTTGTGTCTATCTCTCTCTGCATGTGTATATCAACTGACTACAGACTCAGACATATAAAGACTACGACTGAGACTTCTTACAAAAGCTATATGACTTAAAATTTAAGACATAAATACATTCGACTAACTCTTACCTACTTAATTGGACTCAAGAAAGATTAAGATCGGCTCCATTTAATAAATCCCCTACTTGCCGACTGACTAAGACTAAGCTTGCATAAACGTGCGACTTTGTATTTGCAGACAGACAGACTGACTGACTGAAAAATCAGCGGAGACGTAAAGCTCACTGACTTGTAATTACTATTTCCAACAGGCTTCAATGGCCATGTTTTATACAAATACAATTTTTTTAATATTAAATATATTTGAAAGTGAATAAAATGAAAAGTAGTTAAGTAGTAATTAGTGTTGTTCTTTCTTAATGTAAGGTTATGATAATTAAATAAAAAAAAATATCTACAATATTTTAATAGATAATTTCATAAGTTTAATTGGAATTATAACTTTGAGAAAATGATATATGGAAGGTGGAAAGTTTATTATGGGCTTGAATGATTGGAAATCAATAAACCTTTTCTATGGGATAAGAAAAGATTCCTCTTTGAGACTCTGGTGCTATCTTATATGGATGTTAAATTTGGGGTGCAATATCTCTCTGGAGAACTTGGAGAAAGATAGAGCATATCCAAAAGAATTTTATAACCTATAATCTCAAAATCAAAGGCAATACACCATATCCTTTCCTCCTTATAAAAGTAAGTATTTCCCCATTTGAGAGAAAGACTATGACTAGGTACTTAATATACAAGAACAAGATAAACATCATGCACGACAAGAGGCTCCACAAAATCGCTTCAAACTCCATCCAAAATTACGTGTGGCTCAAGTGGGGATGGCATTAAGATCACAGGGCCTTCACCTTATTGACCAATATCTTATCACATTCATTCATACAGGGGGGTTGAAATTGTGTAAAATAAAATCAATATATTGTAGGTAAGGGGGGAGGGGGTATCAAGGGGTTTATAGGTATTATGGGGTACAAAAGGGGTATCTAGTAAAATTAGGGTTTTTTTATTGGAAATATGAATTAAAAGGGGGGTTTAATAAAATGATTTTGTGAGGCACTTATCAATATCTAGTGAAATTAGGGATATTATTTAATATCCCATGAATGCATGTTTTATGTCATAGGTTCACTAAGTGAAGATCCCACAATAAAGATTCCAAGTCTTGGCTAAATCATCACAAAATCTATATCATTAGAGAATACATGAATAAGTCATTACCGATAATATTAAAAATATTATTACATCTAAAGTTCAGGAGAATACATGACGTGATAAATAATTAGAGGATCATAGAAAATTAAGATATTATGAGGTGGTCAACCCTAATCTAGAAGATCAAAAGTATCCTTCGGTTTTGACTAGTGGAAAGAAAAAAATAAAAAAATCTAAAATAAGAACAAACTCTCATGAGTTGCATAGTGAAACTAGGCGTTGGACGAGTCTCAAAACACTATGGGACGAATGGATTTGTCATCTTTGTGACACTAAGAGGGTTGAAGATGAAAAACACGTTGTCTTAAAGTACCTTGGGTATACCCAAATTAGATCACAATTTCAAAATATATTGGAACATTTCTCTTACCTTTCTTAAGGTTCAATAGATCAATTCAACCAATGGTTAAATTTGACGGGTAAGTACCCATTTTTTTCCATTTTTAATCATCAAATGCAAGCAATTTTTAAATTTACATGTCATTAATGACATTCACTTAATTTTTGAAATCGTCCATTTGACGGGTAAATAAAAACTTTGATTGCATATATATATATATATATATATATATATATATATATATATATATATATAATAACAATTTTCTAAATTTGAATGTTGATTTTTGTGTAAAGCATACATAACACAAGTTATAAATTTTATAGTAAAGGCCATGCATAGTACATGTTACAAATGCTATAGGAGATGGAGGTTGCAAGTTGCATACATATCACATTGCATAAGTTACAAATATTATAGCACAAGCTGAGAGACTCACAAATTACAACTTACAAGTCACGAGGATTCTTTGGAACTTGGACCCATCCTGCAGGTTGAAGGTTGAGAGGGAAGAAAAGATCAAGGATTCAGGAACACCTTGCATGAACTATCCAGAGAAGTAAGGTTCATTAATATATAAACTGCTATATCAAGGTAATTTGTTAAGCTTTTATGTTTATGTTTTTAATGGTGTTGTGTTCCATGTGAAACAATTTGATGATGTTATGTTAAAAGCAATTTCATAATAACTTTATGTTGTGCCTAGGATGCTTTTGTATTTACAATAAAAATGAACAAAAACACATGACACATAATATTTAAATTACCAACAAAAATAAAAAATAAAACGTCAAATTACCAACAATAATATTAACTTGACGAATAGGAATCCATGTCAAATTTATTTTTAGTTTTATTTTTAGTTTATCAAACTTGTTTTTGAATAAATAATTTTATATAATGTTTTTAAAAGTTTATGTATAATAGTTTTTTATTATCATTAAATATGTTAAATTAATAGTTTAACAATAATATTTTATAATTTAATTTAATTTTTTTTATATAAATACATAAAAAAAATTAAGTTACTAATTTCAATTATAACATATAATTGATAAGGTTAATTAGATTTTTAAATATAATATAATATTATTTATAAATAATTAAATCATTTAATATACAAATTGTATACACAAATGAAGAACACAAAACGTTGTGAAATTTATATTTTTTTATTCGTCAATAATGAATATCTAACCCGTCTTATTTAGATAAGTCAATTTTATGTCTTAACCATATTAAGGTTAGAAAATAATGGTTAAATCTCCATTGCTAATTATCTAAATAGTTTATCATAACCATTTCCATAAAGGTGGAATTCATAATTATCTTTACATGTATAGATGTACATGTTAAAGAAGAAATATTATGACATTCCATCTTCAACGCTCATAAGTATGCATGTTAGAAGTACTTCGTAGATATATTTTTGATATTAAAAGTATATTGCATCATTTGATCTTATAATCTATGTTTTCATTTTATGGTGTATAAAATATTGTTATAAAAATAAAAATATAAAATATTGTTATAAAAATATAAATTTAAAATTGGAAAATAAAAATTTTATTTTGTTTTAAATAATTTTTGAAAAAATATATATTTTTTTAAATTAAAAATATATATATACAAATTAAAATTCAATTATATTCGATAATAAAATATAAATATTTCTTAATAAATATTAATTATTATATTTTTCACATTGATTTTTAACATCATTTTGATTTACATAACCCGAGTAGTGATATTACGTATGCTCCTCGGTAGGGGATGTAAGTGTACACAATACATATTAATGTTTTAATGTCATTTATGTATTATAATATATTTATTTATTTTTTAAATAATAAAATAAATTGTTGGATTTTTTGGGAAGGTGTATAATGGATTGTGTATTATGTATATAGAATGTTTGTTTATATGAAATTAAAATCTTTTTTGATGTTATTTTTAATTATGTTTATGTCTTTTTCTCATATGAATTGTATTATAGTATTTTTTTACAATGTTATGTTTTGATTTAGTTATATGAATTGTATTATAATATTTTTTACAATATTTTTTACAATATTTTAATCTAGTTTATAATGGTTTAATAGTTTAAGGTTTTATTGACTGATATGTGGTTATGCTATCTTCTCATATTGAATGTATCATAATATTCTCTTACAATGCTTTTATCTAATTTATAGTGGTTTAATAATTTAAGGATTTATTTATGGTTATGTGTAATTCTTTAGTTACTTTATTGCATCATATATCTTGTGTTAAATTATGTATTTACAGTATATTGCAAATAAAAACTTCATAAAAACCTCATAAATTTTATTGGGTTTTGACATTTAAGGTCAAATATAATGGTTTGTCTCTATATTACAGAGGTGATGGGGAAATGATTTTTTTTAATAGTTAAATGAATTTTTCAATAGTTTATGAGATGAGTGGTTGGTCACTTAATCCAATAATATAGTGTTAAAATTATGTATTTATCATAAGATGCAAATGAAAATTCTATGAAACTTGTTAATTTTTGACATTTAGAGTATTAAATGATGAATATTATGGTTTGTTACTAGATGACAAGGGCCAAGCCTTGAAAGGTATAGGAAGAGGGAATGTGTTTTTCAATGGTTTATGGGATGGGTGCACTTGATAATTTTCTCAAAATTACTATAAACACTATAAAGACATCTCAAATGAAAAAAAAATAATGATTTAGATGAAATCCTTCATAAAACATTGGGGTATAATTAGAATAAATGGTTCAAAAGTGAGAATGGAAAACTATAATAATAATAATAATAATAATAATAATAATAAAACCATATAAAGTAAAATTTGAATACTTACTTTGTTATTCATTAATATGCCTAGCTTTCTTTTTTTTTTTTCTCAAAAATCATGTTTCTTAAATATATTTTATTTTATTTTTTCATTTTTTTTTAATTTATTCAAATTAAATAAAAAAAATGAAAACTAAAAAAGCACATTAAAAAAACCAATAAACATTAAAAGAATGTTTAAAAAAACAGGAACTTGAATACGAAAACAAAGACCACAATCAACTTATTGCAGTGGGACAAAATATCATAGGAAGACAAAAAGAAAATGGAAAAGATAATATAATAGTTTAATGGTTATTTCAAAACCCTTCATGACACATTTTATAACAATTATTATATGCTTTTAATATCATTTTATTTATATTGTACCAATCAAAATTATTTATATTGTACCAATCAAAAGCTAAGGGAATAAGATGACTATTAAGCATTACCTGCTGCCTTTGCAAGACCATTAGTTAAAGTAGCATAAATTTCTTCTTGTTTCTTGAGAAAATGACCATTATCTTTGAATGATCTTCTTGTTTCTTGAGAAAATGATCGCTTTTCTGTGAGCTTAGTATGTGATCGCTTAGGTAAACTTAAATACTTGGTAGCCTTGGATTTTAAGCTGTGGGTGCATATACATACAATTTTTCCTTTTTCGAAGACAATCCTTGCTTGCAATCTGTGCCAACATAAGATCTGTTTTAGATTTTGGCTTCACGGTTGCAGAATTGGGAAATTACTTAGGATTAAGGGAGTGTTTATTCGATTATAATAAATTTGGAAGGGTTTCAAGCTTTTGCTTAGAATTTTTTTCACAAAAATCTTGATTAAACGGATGTGGCCACAAAAATTTACTCGGATAACATTTAAAGCCCGGATTTGCATTCTTAAAGATACCCAAAAACGGAAAATCAAACAGAAAATCTATAAACCTGGAGCACAGAAGAAAACGCTTTAGAGAACAAAGAAAACACGGAATTAACAGCCAGAAATAATGGCAGACACGAAATTGTACCTTGCTAAGTGGATCCAGAGATCAGGGGCCGCGGAATCGATCGAATTTGAGTAGAATTTGGGGACTTCGCAGGTCAAACCCTTTACCCTTTGCTACTGACGGCTAACAATAAATCTGGATCTTGGATCGAATCAAAATCGAAACGGATTATGAGGTAGTTGAGCTTCAAATACCAGTGAAGTGAATTTTCCGGTGCACATTATTTCACCACTGACTCTGCGAATATTTTGTATTTTTAAATTAATTTTTAGGTATTTTTAAATTAATTTTTCTGTATTATATAAATATAATAATATTGAAAATGAAAAATTGATCAAAATAGATACATAAATTACAAAACATGGGTCACATAAAAAAGAAAGACCATTAAACATCTGTCTATGCAATCAAACAAATAACACATTAAAGGTAAATTTGTAAGTTTTGATTTTATTTATTTTAAGTATTCATTAACAATAAATGGTAGGTGATTTTGTACTAGTGATATAATGTCAAAATATTAATTATGATTTTTCTTATGAAAAGGAGATGACACTTGTAAACCAATATGGGAAGAAAAAATATGTCATGAAGAAGAGATATGTAAATATGGCAAAGGAAATGAAACTTGAAGAAGAGTTATGTAAATATGGGGAAATGAAACTTGTAGCAGCCAACATAAATTATAAACTAGGATGCAAATGAGACACCTAGGATGTGATTGTGATGCAACTATGACATTAGTAGGAATCACTTAGGATGTATGACAATGAGTACATAATTGATAATTTGTTAGGATTTGAATAAGATTTTCTTGAGACATTTAATACATAAAAGTCATATAATTATATTGCTAAAATAATGTAATTAAGATGTAGATGTGACACCTAGGATGTTATAAAGTCACAATTAATAAGTTATCAAGATGTCGGTAATATGGTGAGACACTTAAGATGATAATAAGATGAAATTAAGATGCAAAACACAACTAAAAGGACTCAATTGGGGTGTTAAAGAGATATTAAATGTAATTGAGAACACCAATCAAATGCTAAAATGACACTAAAATACCTACGATAAGGATGCACAATAGGAAACTAAGATGATTCTATTTAGACATAAATGGAAATACAATAAAGACACAAGTAATATGAAAAACAATTTCTTTATTGTGTCCTATAAGAGGATTCTATTTAGACATAAATAGAAACACAATAAGGACATAAGTGATATGAAAATGGATTACTTTCCATTGTGTCCTATCGTGCATCTCTAATCTTAAAAAAAAATAGGGAAAATGATAGCAAATGGAAAGGACATAATTTAGGATGCAAAAATGGCCATATTGTAATAGTGAACATAGTATCTAGATGGGTTAAAACCATCAAACTTGTTCATGTTAACTTTTGGAAAGTGGTGTCATGAATTTTTATCATGAAAGGGTGTGTGAAGACTATATGGTTATCCATAAATAGTGTGTTACTATGTGACTCTCCCTTTGATAAATGTTCCCTCATGAATGGATCCATGTGTTGTTTTAATTCCTTGTCCTTTGTAGATGCCAATAGTGAGACTAGCCAATCTTTGATCTCAACACTCCATTGGTCACTTTATTGGGAAATTTGGTAACTTATTTGATAAATGTTCCCTCATGGATGGATCCATGTGTTGTTTTAATTCCTTGTCCTTTCTAGATGCTAATAGTGAGACTTGCCAATCTTTGATCTCAACACTCCATTGGTCACTTTATCGGGAAATTTGGTGAGTAACTTTTGAGGAGAGTTCAAAACTCTATTTTTTAACCTTTGCCTCAAGCTAAAAAATTGAGTTGACAAGCTTATGGTACTTAGTTTATAGGTACTTGATTTTGCTCTCATTAATTTCCATGTTTTGAGTATGGTCCATGGTGTAAGTTTTAAACCTTTTACATTAATGCAATGCATATATAAATTCTTAACATGGAAAAGAAAACAAGTGCAATCACACATATACACAAAGATTTACCCTAGAAACCCAACCAAGAAAAGAAACAACTTATTTTAGATCGACACCTCTAATTCTATTCATCATCCAGCACCATTGTTTAAAATACAATATAAAGGATCCCGTGGCATCCAAAAAATCCCTAATCAATTGACACGGATTATATTACAACCTTAATTGCTTAATCAAAATTAGAAAAAGCCATGGGATACAATACCATGCACCACTAAACCACACAAGGCAAAAAACCGCTCCTGCCAAAGGAAAAATACTGCCCAAATTTATTTTTGTGGGGGATCCATCCCTGAAACCCCTAATAGGGGGACCCAAAATCATGCAAAGAATACAACACATACCCAACATTCTCCCACTTGTTTTTTTATTTTATTTTCATATAAGGGTCACATGATTTCATGATCAACAATATAGGGAGAAAATGCCCATTGATTCTCTACATCAAGAGAACTTGTGAGTGCTCACAAACTTTGTTTATGAATCTACAACAATTTCCAAAGTGTCCACCTTCACCGACACCACCTTTTTTCTCCTCAACCATATCTTTGATCAAATGATACTTAGCATCAATATGCTTTGTATTAAAATAATAAATTGGGTTCCTCACCAGGAATATTTCACTTTGACTATCACAATCCATCCTTATATATTGTTGTACAAATACAATATATGTAATCATACTACTTCCTTTCTTGCATGAGTACTTGTTATGTATTCAGATTCTTTAGTTGAGAGTGCCACTACAAACTGCCTTTTTCTCATCCAACTGATTTCTCCTCCAAATAGGTTAAACACATACCCACTTATAGATCTTACGTGATCCATATCTCCAGCCCAATCTACATCAAAAAATCCATGTATGTATAACAATCTATCCAATCCTAGTCTTCCTTGGTAACACAATCCATAAGTAGTAGTGCCTCGAATAGACTTGAAAACCCCTATTTATTGTTACCCAATGCTCCTTCCCTAGTTTTGACATATACCTGCTCAAAACTCCCACTGTATGTGAAATGTCTGGTCTAGTATAGACCATTGCATACATCAAGCTATGAACCACACCAGCATATGGAACATGGGACATGTCCTCCTCCTCTTCCTGTATCTTTGGATATTTATTTGCAGATAACTTTACACCTATAGGAATAGAGACCTTGATAAGTTTACATTTCTATATATTAAATATCTTTAATATTGACTCAACATTTTTCTCTGGTTCAACTATAATTTCTTGTTTTCCTGATTTCTTTTAATTTCCATGCCCAAAATAAAATTTGTAGCACCAAGATATTTCATGTTAAATTTAGAGGTCAATTGATTTTTCACATCTTGGATAATTTCCTTGTTGTTTCCTATCAGTAACATATCATCCATAGACAAGACCAAATAAATAAGATGATCACCTACTAATTTGAAATACACACATTGATTTTCTTTTCTTCTTGTGAAGCCATATCCCAATATATAAGTATATAATTTTTTATACCACATCCTTGGTGATTGTTTTAACCCATATAGGGACCTTTTTATCCTGTTTTGCAACTCTTTCTTTCCCTTCACTACAAATCCTTCTAGCTACTTCATGTAGATTTCTTCTTCTAGATCTCCATTTAGGAATGTTTTCTTTACATCCTTTATTCTACGTTAAAATCAATAGCAACAAAAATAGATAAAATAAATATAATATAAGTTAACTCGGAAATAGGAGGAAAACTTTCACCAAAGTCAATTACCCCTACCTAGGAATAGCCTTTTGTTACTGACTGAGATTTGTAATTCTCCACTTTTCCTTTTGCATTCAAATTATTCTTAAACACCCATTTGCTACCAAAAAGAATTATTCCAGTTGGCAACTCCACTAGATCCCAAGCCTCATGCTTGTCCAACGTTGTTATTTCTTCAACCATGGCCTTTTTCCAAATCTTTCCATCCTTTGAGTTCACTTCCTCCCTAAGAGTTCTAGGACCATCATTAGTAATAAACAAACCAAAATTTGAACATAAATAAGGTGGAGTATACCTTTCTTGTTTCCTTCTTTCCCAAAGCGATCTCATCAATATTTGAGTATGAGAATCTTCTTCTCCTGATTATTATTCTTCTGTAGAGTTTAGTTCATTATCATTTAATTAAAACTACATTTCCTCTAGTTCTTCCTCCCTTGGAAGGACTTTATGTCTAACTACATCTTTGATTTATCTAAATACCACATCTTAGTTATACAAAACTTTCTTAGTTTCTGGGCTCCAAATATGATAACCTTTCATACCATGTTTTAGCCAATAAAGATACACTTTTCAACCATTTTATCCAACTTACTCCTATTTTACTTCAGAATGTTTACAAAAGCATCACAACCAAAAACCCTAAGATGTGTTAGAGAGGGTTTATTACTATCCCATACCTCGTTTGGAGTTATTTCATCCAACACTGATGAGGGTGATCGATTTAATAGGTAACATGTTGATCCAGAAATCGAAGCTTAACAATTACACACTATAACCTCAATTTTATCAAGACCTTTTTTTGATGGTGCATGTGAATATGACAACAAAAAATACTTAAATAATTAAGAGAAATAAAATATAACACAAGAATGAAAAACATCAACCAATTGTACACAATAAGTTGATAACGGAGTTCGGAAATATCGCCTACGTCTCCGAGCCTTTGTCTTCAATGAGGGAGGCTTTCTCTATTCAATATTCAATTCTTTACAATTTGCATTAAAATTACATCATATAGGGCTCTAACTGACTAGCTATATTCTTTTCTGTCTCAGAAACTTGATGCAACAGACGACACTGAAAACAGAGTAATAGAACTCTCGAAAACTGCCTCCAAAGATTAGCTACTCTACATTGCTCAAGACTACTTGACCTTGGATTCAAGTTTATTTGCTGATTATTTTGTGTTTTAAACCTCACAATGGTTTGGTTTATATATCCATGAGGTAGAGGGATCAAATCACAACATCCCACTTTTCGTGTCACTCAATTTGGCCCAATATCCACCAAGATATGGCCAAACAACCAAAACTGGTTAATAAAATCAATAAAAAACCATAAAGATATGGTTAAAAACCCACTTTATGTTTAATATAGGGCTTAAGCCCCCCAAAAAGGATGTGCGCCCCCCAATTATCGTTCACATGCATCTTAATTTGTCCAAGCATTGGCCCTTAAATCACACTAGCTACTGGTTTCGTGGGTATATGCATAGAACCTTCGGTCAAAGGAGCAAACCTCCTACACGCATTTCAAGTGGATAAACACCTAGATCCCAATCCTTTTGGAGGATGATAGGAACGCACCCTTGTTTTAATGGATGGTGGTTATGTTGTGCCCTTGGTCGTGTTCTATGATAAGAGACCATGGGCTGGGGCTTATCCCCAGCCCCCTTCGCGCAATTTCTTAACATCCAATGCCACATATATATTATAATGTGGGTTATATGGAACAAGAAACACATGGGCGCATTGGCTATTGAGGCCTTTGTGAAAGCGCTATGCTCTTTGGGAGAGGTCATTGGTTTGATTCCTGCTACTCTACAATATTTTTTCTAATGAACTTAATGTCCAACCAATAGGTGCCATGTGGCAGCCCATCTCTGGGCCACGTGGCACTCCACCATATGTTGTCCTTTGATGCCACCTGTCAACATGCTATTGGTCCCTGTCACTGTCCATTCAATGTCGTACCCTACCATGTGACACTTGTATGAATGTGCCACATGTCACACTTCCATGTCAGCATGATGACGTCATGCTGACGTCAACGTTGACTTTTTCCCTATTTGACTTTTTCAACAGAATGCAATATCAGGAGCATACGACGTCCGTTTGAACCTATTCAATTTGTGTTGGGTTCATATAAATGAGGCCTATGCACATATCTATTTTGACGCCATTCTAAGAACATTTATTTTTAAGCCTTTCTGAGCCCCATCAAGCTCCTAGATCCGAATCTGGATCACACTTTCCCACTAAAGACCTTTTGGTCCCCAAAAGGTTTATTACATCAATCGAATATATCCTTACATCAATTGACTAATGAAAAAAAACCTAGACTTAACATTAACTAGACTCAATAAGTGATTCCATAAATCAAATCACTTTTATTACGTCAATGATAATGACACTGACTCAATTTACATATAGGGCATAAAATCTGCCCAGTTCCAATCGGACGACCCATCTCCTGCAAACGGAGTGCCACGGTTGTTCATCTGCTTCTCTGCAGCAGCTACCTGTTGTCCTCTTGCAGCGTCATTCTTCTCCTCAGCAACGTCCTTCTGTTCCTTTGCAACATCCATCTTTTGCTCGGGCCCTTTAGGCTTTGTTGAGCATCGCAACTCTAGATGCAACTTCCAACATCTATCTTCACAATGCCACTCTTCTGACAATGTGAGAAAATGTTTCTTGCTTGAAGAAACTTGATGGAATCATGCCCTGACTGAGTCAAATCCCCCTTGGATTTCTTTGACTCCTTCCTTGGCTGCGCTGACTTTACTCGCAGATTCTTTTTGACCTGCAGTGTCATGTCATCGCGTCTTGGTGTACTTCTTGTCGCCATGATCTTTCTTCCATATATTTTCTATTTCCAACAGTCTGCAACAAAATCGTTATTGCTGCTACAAAACGTTCATGGAATCATTTTTATGATAAGATCCATGACTCTAGCATGTTCATCAGTAAAGGTGGGTGAAGGGGATTTATACCTTTCAACCTGTTTACCTTTCTTCCGTGACTCACTGTTTGCGTCACTGCTGGCTCGAGTTGCATGTTTTCCTTGCCGAGTCTGAAACCATTTCGATGTCAATTTTGGATGTCACTCCCAATAGTGGTCAACATCGTGTCTGAACTTTTGATAGTGTGTGCAACGAATCACTGGACTGTCGTCCTCAGAAGATTCTCCTGCGTATCCCAATCCTTCCCAGAGTGGATGCTCGTGCATTTCAATCGGTTCAGCTCTACCTTGGCCATTTTTTCCCAAGGCCTTGCCCCTTCCGGTATCCGAACTTGGATAGCATTCTCATACCAAATCCTATGGTATGTTTCTCAAATGATGCAATCTTCAGATGGTCAGATTCCACCTCCTGATCAACTGTAGGTGAGGTCGGAGTGTAATCAGTACTTTCTGTTGGCGAAGAGAATGTGTCAATGGATTCTCCTACTAATTGCTCCTCAACCGAAGTAGCATGATTATATGAATCCTCCTCATCATATTGCCTCTGGAATGGATGAGTTCCATCATCCCTGACAGGGCTGGAGCTTCTAGCTAAAGGACTTCCTCCAACTGGCCTTGCTTCTGTTCCCAACATCAATGTTCGCATTCTTTCCCTATCTTCCTTGAGAATCTACACCAATATTCACAATTCAACATTCTCTTGCTAAATTGTTTGGTTGATCTCCTCGAGCTCCTAGAGTGAAAATCTCTTCAAGATTTTCCCCATATTCACAGTTCCTACAAAAGTCAGCATGCACTGATACCACTTGATTCAGAAATTGAAGCTTAGCAATTACACACTATAACCTCAATTTTATAAATACCTTTTTCTGATGGTGCATGTGAATATGAAAACAACAAAGACTTAAATAATTAAGAGAAATAACAGATAACACAATAATGCAAAACATCAACCAATTGTACACAAGAAGTTGATAACAGAGTTCGGCAATCTCGCCTACGTCTCGAGGCCTTTGTCTTCAGTGAGGGAGGCTTTCTCTATTCAATATTCAATGCTTTACAATCTAAATTAAAATTACATCATATAGGGATCTGACTGAATAGTTATATTCTTCTCTGTCTCAGAAACCTTATGCAACAGATGACATTGAAAACAAAGTAATAGAACTCTCGGAAACTGCCTCCAAAGCTCAACTACTCTACACTCCTCAAGACTACTTGACCTTGGATTCAATATTCTTTGTTGATTCTTGCCTAGTTCAAACCTCAAAATGGATTGGTTTATATAGCCATGAGGTAGAGGGATCAAATCCCAACATCCCACTTTTCGTGTCACTCAATTTGGCCCAATATCCACCAAGATATGGCCAAATAACCAAAACTGGTTAATAAAATCAATAAAAAACCATAAAGATATGGTTAAAAACCCACTTTATGTTTAATATAGGGCTTAAGTCCCCAAAAAAGGATGTTCGCCCCCCAATTCTCGGTCACATGCATCTTAATTTGGCCTTTAAATCGTGCTAGCTCCTGGTTTCGTGGGTATATGCATAGAACCTTCAGTCAAAGGAATAAACCTCCTGCACGCATTTCAAGTGGATAAACACCTAGCTCCCAGTTCTTTTGGCGGATGATAGGACCACACCCTTGTTTTAATGGATGGTGGTTATGCCACGCCCCCGGTCGTGTGCTATGATAAGAGACCATGGGCTGGGGCTTATCCCCATCCCCCTTCGTGCCATTTCTTAACATACAATGCCACATATATATTATAATGTGGGTTGTATGGAACAAGAAACACATGGGCGCGTTGGCTATTGAGGCCTTTGTGAAAGCGCTATGCTCTTTGGGAGAGGTTACCGGTTTGATTCCTACTACTTCATAATATTTTTTCTAATGAACTTAATGTCCAACCAATAGGTGCCATGTGGCAGCCCATGTTTGGGCCATGTGGCACTCCACCATATGTTGTCCTCCGATGCCATGTGTCAACATGCTATTGGTCCCTATCACTGTCCAGTCATTGTCATACCCTGCCACGTGGCACTTGTACGAGTGTGCCACGTATCACGCTTCCATGTCAGCATGATGATGTCAACATTGACTTTTTGACTGTTGACTTTTTCCCTATTTGACTTTTTGAAGAGAACGCGATATCAGGAGCATACAACGTCTATTTTAACCTATTCAAGTTGCATTGGGTTTGTATAGATGAGGCCTACAAACACGTCCATTTTGACACCATTCTAAGAACATTTATTTTTAATCCTTTCTAAGCCCCATCAAGCTCCTCGATCCGAATCTGGATCATTCCTTCCCACTAAAGACCTTTTGGTCCCCAAAAGGTTTATTACATCAATCAAATATATCCTTATATCAATTGACTAATGAAAAAAAACCTAGACTTAACATTAAATAGACTCAATAAGTGATTCCATAAGTCAAATCACTTTTATTACATCAATGACAATGACACTGACTCAATTTACATATAGGGCAAAAAATCTGCCCAGTTCTAGTTAGATGACCCATCTCCTACAAACAGAGTGTCGCGGTCATTCCTCTGCTTCTCTGCAGCATCTTCCTGCTTTCCTCTTGTAACGCCATTCTTCTCCTAGGAAACGTCCTTCTGTTCCTTTGCAACATCTGTCTTTTTCTCGGGCCCTTTAGGCTTTCTTGAGTGTCGCAACTTTGGATGCAGCTTCCAACATCTATCTTCACAATGTCCGCTCTTCTGACAATGTGAGAAAGTGTTTCTTTCTCGAAGAAACTTGATGGAATCATGCCCGGACTAAGTCGAATCCCCCTTGGATTTCTTTGACTCCTACCTTGGCTGTGCTGACTTTACTCGCAGGTTCTTTTTGACCTGCAGTGTTGCGTCATCGCATCTTGGCGTACTTCTTATCGTCATGATCTTTCTTCCATATATTTTTTGTTTTCAGCAGTCTGCAACACAATTGTTATTGCTGCTACAAAACGTGCATGGAATCATTATTCTGATAAGATCCATGACTCTAGCATGATCATCAGTAAAGGTGGGTGAAGGGGATTTATACCTTTCAACCTGTTTACCTTTCTTCCACGACTCACTGTTTGTGTCGTTGCTGGCTCGAGCTGCCTGTTTTCCTTGCCGAGTCCGAAACCATTCCGGTGTCAATTCTGGATGTCGCTCCCAACAGTGGTCAACATCATGTCTGAAATTTTGACAGTGTGTGCAATGCATCACTAGATTGTAGTCCTCAGAAGATTCTCCTACGTATCCCAATCCTTCCCGGAGTGGATGCTCGTGCATTTCAATCGGTTCTGCTCTACCTTGGCCATTTTTTTCCAAGGCCTTGCCCCTTCTGGTATCCGAACTTGGATAGCATTCTCATACCGACTCCTTTGGTATGTTTCTCAAATGCTGGAATCTCCAGATGGTCGGACTCCACCTCCTAATCAACTATAGGTGAGGCTAGAGTGTAATCAATACTTTTTGTTTGCGAAGAGAATGTGCCAATGGCTTCTCCTACCGATCACTCGTCAACCGGAGAAGTAGGAGTATATGAATCCTCCTCAATGGATTGCCTCTGGAATGGATTAGTTCCATCATCCCTGACAGGACTGGAGCTTCTAGCTAAAGGACTTCCTCCAACTGGCCTTGCTTCTGTTGCCAACATCAATGTTCACATTCTTTCCCTGTCTTCCTTGGGAATCTACACCAATATTCGCAATTCAACATTCTCTCGCTGAATTGTTTGGTTGATCTCCTTGAGCTCCTAGACTGTATCTCTCTTCAATATTTTCCCCATATTCACAGTTCCTGCAAAAGTCAGCATGCTCTGATACCACTTGATTCAGAAATTGAAGCTTAGAAATTACACACTGTAACCTCAATTTTATCAAGACCTTTTTTTGACGGTTCATGTGAATATGAAAAAAACAAAGACTTAAAGAATTAAGAGCAATAAAAGATAACACAAGAATGCAAACCATCAACCAATTGTACACAAGAAGTTGATAACAGAGTTCAGCAATCTCGCCTACATCTCCGGGCCTTTGTCTTCAGTGAGGGAGGCTTTCTCTATTCAATATTCAATGCTTTACAATCTGCATTAAAATTACATCATATAGGGCTCTAACTGACTAGTTATATTCTTCTCTGTCTCAGAAACCTGATGCAACAAATGACACTGAAAACAAAGTAATAGAACTCCCAGAAACTGCCTCCAAATCTCAGCTACTCTACACTACTCAAGACTACTTGACCTTGGATTCAAGATTCTTTACTGCTTCTTGCCTGTTTCAAACCTCACAATGGCTTGGTTTATATAGCCATGAGGTAGAGGGATCAAATCCCAACATCTCACTTTTTGTGTCACTCAATTTGGCCCAATATCCACCAAGATATGGCCAAATAACCAAAACTGGTTAATAAAATCAATAAAAAACCATAAAGATATGGTTAAAAACCTACTTTATGTTTAATATAGGGCTTAAACCGCCAAAGAAGGATGTGCACCCCCCAATTCAAGGTCACATGCATCTTAATTTGGCCAAGCGCTAGCCCAAAGGGCTAAGCGTTGGCCCTTAAATCACGCTAGCTACTGGTTTCATGGGTATATTCATAGAACCTTCGGTCAAAGGAATAAACCTCTAGCATGCATTTCAAGTGGATAAACACCTAGCTCCCAGTTCTTTTGGAAGATGATAGGAACACACCCTTGTTTTAATGGATGGCAGTTATTCTATGCCTTGGGTCGTGTGCTATGATAAGAGATCACGGGTTGGGGCTTATCCCCAACCCCCTTCGCACCATTTATTAACATACAATGCCACATATATATTATAATGTGGGTTGTATGGAACAAGAAACACATGGGCGCGTTGGCTATTGAGGCCTTTGTGAAAGAACTATGCTCTTTGGGAGAGGTCACCGGTTCAATTCCTGCTACTCCACAATATTTTTTCTAATGACTTAATGTCCAACCAATAGGTGCCATGTGGCTGCACATGTCTAGGCCACGTGGCACTCCACCATATGTTGTCCTCCGATGCCATGTGTCAACATGCTATTGGTCCCTGTCACTGTCCAGTCATTGTTGTACCCTACCATGTGGCACTTGTAAGAGTGTGCCACGTGTCACACTACCATGTCAGCATGATGATGTCATGCTGATGTCACTATTGACTTTTTGACTGTTGACTTTTTCCCTATTTGACTTTTTGAACAGAACGTGATATCAGGAGAATACGACATCTATTTGAACCTATTCAAGTTGCGTTGGGTTCGTATAGACGAGGCCTACGCACATGTCCGTTTTGACGTCATTCTGACAACATTGATTTTTAGGCCTTTTTGAGCCCCATCAAGCTCTTGGATCCGAATCTGGATCACGCTTTCCCACTAAAGACCTTTTGGTCCCCAAAAGGTTTATTAAATCAATCGAATATATCCTTACATCAATTGACTAATGAAAAAAAACCTAGACTTAACATTAACTAGACTCAATAAGTGATTCCATAAATTAAATCACTTTTATTACATCAATTACAATGACACTGACTCAATTTACATATAGGGAATAAAATCTACCCACTTCCAGTCGGATGAGCCATCTCCTGCCAACGGAGTGTCACGGTCATTCCTCTGCTTCTTTGCAATATCCACCTAGTGTCCTCTTGCAACGTCATTCTACTCCTCAACAACGCCCTTCTGTTCCTTTGCAGCATCCGTATTTTGCTCGGTCCCTTCAGGATTTGTTGAGCATCGCAACTCTGGATGCATCTTCCAACATCTATCTTCATAATGTCCACTCTTCTGACAATGTGAGAAAGTGTTTCTTTCTCGAAGAAACTTGATGGAATCACATCCTGACTGAGTCAAATCCCCCTTATATTTCTCTGACTCCTTCCTTAGTTGTGCTGACTTTACTCGTAGATTCTTTTTGACCTGCAGTGTCACGTCATCGTGTCTTGGTGTACTTCTTGTCGCCATGATCTTTCTTCCATATATTTTTTGTTTCTAGCAGTCTGCAACATAATGGTTATTGTTGCTACAAAACATGCATGGAATATTTTTTCTGATAAGATCCATGACTCTAGCATGCTCATCAGTAAAGGTGGGTGAAGGGGATTTATACATTTCAACCTGTTTACCTTTCTTCCATGACTCACTATTTGCGTCGCTGCTAGCTCGAGCTACCTGTTTGCCTTGCCGAGTCCGAAACCATTCTGGTTTCAATTTTGGATGCCACTCCCAAAAGTGGTCAGCATCGTGTCCGAACTTTTGACAGTGTGTGCAATGAATCACTATACTGTCGTCCTCAGAAGATTCTCCTACGTATTGCAATCCTTCCCGTAGTGGACGCTCGCTCACTTCAATCGGTTCAGGTCTACCTTGGCCATTTTTTTGCAAGGCCTTGTCCCTTCCGGTATCCGAACTTGGATAACATTCTCATAACAACTCCTTTGGTATGTTTCTCAAATGCTGCAATCTATGGATGGTCGTATTCCACCTCCTGATCAATTTTAGGTGAGGCTAGAGTGTAATAAATACTTTCTATTGGCAAAGAGAATGTGCCAATGGATTCTCCTACCGATTTCTCCTCAACCGGAGTAGCAGGAGTATATGAATCCTCCTCATTGTATTGCCTCCGGAATGGATGAGTTCCATCATCCCTGACAGGGCTCGGGCTTCTAGTTGAAGGAGTTCCTCCAACTGGTCTTACTTCCGTTGCCAACATCAATGTTCTCATTCTTTCCTTGTCTTCCTCAAGAATCTGCACCAATCTTCGCAATTCAACATTCTCTCACTGAATTGTTTGGTTGATCTCCTCGAGCTCCTCGATTCTATCTCTCTTCAAGATTTTCCTCATATTCACAGTTCCTGCAAAAGTCATCCTACTCTGATAGCACTTGATCCGGAAATCAAATCTTAGCAATTACACACTATAACCTCAATTTTGTCAAGACCTTTTTCTTACAGTGCATGTGAATATGAAAACAAAAAAGACTTAAATAATTAAGAGCAATAACAGATAACACAATAATGAAAACCATCAACCAATTGTACATAAGAAGTTGATAACGGGGTTCGGTAATCTCGCCTACGTCTCCGGGCCTTTGTCTTCAGTGAGGGAGGCTTTCTCTATTCAATATTCAATGCTTTACAATCTGAATTAAAATTAAATTATATAGGGATCTAACTGACTATCTATATTCTTCTCTGTCTCAGAAACTTGATGCAATAGACGGCACTGAAAACAAAGTAATAGAACTCCCAAAAACTGCCTCCAAAGCTCAGCTACTCTACACTGCTCAAGACTACTTGACCTTGGCTTCAAGATTCTTTGTTGCTTCTTGCCTGTATCAAACCTGACAATGGATTTTTTTATATATCCATGAGGTAGAGGGATCAAATCCCAACATCCCACTTTTCCTGTCACTCAATTTGGCCCAATATCCACCAAGATATGGCCAAATAACCAAAACTGGTTAATAAAATCAATAAAAAACTATAAAGATATGGTTAAAAACCCACTTTATGTTTAATATAGGGCTTAATCCCCCCAAAAAGGATGTGCGCCCCCCAATTCTCGGTCACATGTATCTTAATTTGGCCAAGCGGTAGCCCAAAGGGCTAAGCGTTGGCCCTTAAATCGCGCTAGCTCCTGGTTTCATTGGGATATGCATAGAACCTTCGGTCAAAGGAATAAACCTCCCACACACATTTCAAGTGGATAAACACCTAGCTCCCGGTTCTTTTGGTGGATGATAGGAATGCACCCTTGTTTTAATGGATGGCGGTTATGCCATGCCCCAGGTCGTGTGCTATGATAAGAGACCACGACTTCGCGCTATTCCTTAACATACAATGCCACATATATATTATAATGTGGGTTGTATGGAACAAGAAACACATGGGCATGTTGTCTATTGAGGCCTTTGTGAAATCCCTATGCTCTTTCGGAGAGGTCACCAGTTCGATTCCTGCTACTCCACAATATTTTTGCTAATGAACTTAATCTCCAACCAATAGGTTCCATGTGGCAACCCATGTCTGGGCCACATGGCACTCTACCATATGTTTTCCTCTAATGCCACGTGTCAACATGCTATTGGTCCCTATCATTATCCAGTCATTGTTGTACCCTACCATGTGGCACTTGTACGAGCGTGCCATGAGTCACGTGGCCATGTTAGCATGATGATGTCATGTTGATGTCATCATTGACTTTTTGACTGTTGACTTGCTCCCTATTTGACTTTTTGAACAGAAAGTGATATCAGAAGCATACGATGTCCGTTTGAACCTGTTCAAGTTGCGTTGGGTTCATATAGACAAGGCCTACACACATGTCCATTTTGACGCTATTCTGATAACATTTATTTTTAGACCTTTCTAAGCCCCATCAAGCTCCTGGATCCGAATCTGGATCACATGTAGTGTCCACAGCCTCTACCAAGAATTATTATTCAAACCTGGCACCATCGAACATGCTCCTTAATATTTCCATCAACATCCTATTCATCCTTTATACAACTCAGTTATGTTGAGGTGTGTATGGAGTATTCTTATACACTAGATTTCTTACAAAATTCCTCGAATTCACTCCCATAGAATTCTCCACTGTTATCCATCCTTAACACCATAATTTTATTCTCCATGTGATTTTCCACAAGAGCCTTAAACTATTCAAATTTTCCAAAGACTTTATATTTCTTCTCGAGGAAATAAATTCATGTATTCTTCAATAATTCATCTATAAATGAGACATACAACACAGATTTACCTAGTGATGGAATTGTTATAGGTACAAACACATCACTGTGCACCAACTATAAAATTCCCCCTTCCCTTGTAGCACTAGAGGAGAATCTTACCCAAGTGTTTTTCCCATACAAGCAATGTTCACATGACATTTACTTAGATTTATTTACTTATTACATATATTATTGTTTTATTACATATTATGATGTAGTCTAATGTCTAATAACATATATGTGATTTTTCACATATATCACAAAGATTATTCATAAGACATACCTGATTGTCACCTTTATTTAACCTTTATTTAAGCTAAGTATGAGAGTGATCACACATATGTATGCAACCTATCTAGGATTATGAATACTTACGCTAATAAACTCAAGGTTTCTCTTCAAAATAGATCTGAAACAATTATTCCCTTTCAGTATAACCAACTTATGTGTTTTGTGGACACTGGGTGATGATGCAAGGAAATCTTCTCACTTCTGGGTACTTGAAAAGATACTCACACAAGAGCTAAGCTATAATTTTGTTATACAGTTCAAATTTACTATCAGAAAATGTGCATGGATAGTGAAGAATGGTTAGCAGAGACATTATTTAAAATAAATGAATATACTAAATCAAAAAATAAAAGAAAAACTTTATTCTAAAATCATTTACAAAAGTCAAAAGGAAGGAAAATGCAGAGAATAAAGAAACTTAATATGTACAAGGCTACATAACCAAGGGTGATCAGAAGAAGTATTTTTTACGAATTTGAACATTAACAGGGAGCTCCTCCATGTCTCCCTCCAATATATTAAGTCTAAAAGTTCCTCACCCAATTTTCTCATGAATTTGATATGGTCCTAGCCACAATTTATGGAATTCGGTGTGCTTTCCTTTCATCTCATTTTACTTATCCCATTTAATAACTAGACCACCTTCTTGAAAATATTTATTTCCCATAGAGGTTTTATCAAACCACCTTTTGATCATTTCTTGATGTTGCACTAGTTTCCTTTTAGATTTCACTATTTCTTATTCTAATTGAAGGAGCA
>ML808649.1:8200-20832 GCA_009831015.1 Picea engelmannii | reverse complement strand
GTATTAATTTTAACAGTGGTATTCCCAAAGAAAGAATCATAAATGTAATTTCCTAGAATTGATTGATTGAAAATTATGAGCTCATTTAAATCAATTAAATATTTCACCACATGTTTCATATAACATTCTCTATCTACCCTAGTTTTATTGGGTTTTCCATTGTAAGGTAGCCATAAGTGTGACCAATCAATAAAAAAATATCTATTCAACATAGCGACCAATCCCTACTTAAAAGTAAACCATATGTACATGGGATATAAAATAATATGATGTCAATAGTTTGGTGCACCTTTGGATTGAATGATAACCTTATCAAAACATTTTTCAACTCCCCAATGAGCTTGACTCTCGACCTGTCTAATTGTATGATTTGAATGTCAAAATTTTCATGTTTAGCATTGTGTTTCTCATAAAATTAAAGTGGCATCACATTGGAAAATGCACCTGAATCAACCATACAATTATGAACATTCATGTTAAAAAATTCAAAGGTCAATGAGAAAGAAGGGTATTGGATTTTTACCTTTGGCCATTCATAGATTCATTGAAAACTGACTATTTCTTTAGTGTTGTTTTTTAAATGGTCTAACCAGTTTTACCCTTTCCTTTATTTCACCCCACATTAGATTCTTTAGTGTTGTTTGGAGTCGTACCTTGAAAATTTTTAATGAAATTGTCTTGGATATTGGGTAATTTTGTATGCTCGAAAAGGGAAATATTTTCCTTTGTTCTTTTTAAATCTTCCAAGAAATCATAATCTAGTTTAGATGGAGGTGTTGAATAAGAATGTGGTTTGTCATTAGAGGGTGACTTCTATGTATGGGATGTTGTTTTGGTAGGTTCATAAGTTGAAGGAGAATTTCAGGATGGAGTCTTACTTGAACTCCTGGTGGTTAATTCATTTTGGGAAATAAGTATCTCATATACATGTTCGTCTTTCTCATCTACCATACCAAAAGAAATATCACAAAAACAATTGACCTCTTTTTCATCACTTCCATCAGCTTCTTGGGGATTATCTTGTCATTATTATTCTCCCTATTCTTCTTCCTTAGATTCAACAGGGGTATCAATTTCCCAGGACTTGAATGCTTGTATAAAATCTTCTACAATTATGCATTTTGAAGGAGGGGTTGTCTTAGAAGTAGGGGGAGTGCTCATTTTGGGTGGAAATATGAAATATTTATTGGGGTTTGAAGAGAATTATCCATAATTATTTTTCATATCTATTATTTCATTACAGTCTTTTTTCACAATTCTGTGGAGCACTTCCATATCTATGGAGTCTGTATCTTTCTTATCATCAGGGGGTTTGTTCTGAATGGCTTGTTGTTACATATTATTTTCATCATCCCTATGACCGTTAATGATGTAAACCTATCTATTGCCTTCAGAGAGGTCAGTGGCCTGAATTCTTGAAGAAAGAAGGGAGAAGGACTTTTACTGAGAGAAGAAGTTGTATTTTCCTTTGTAAAAACCCTATTAAAGAGGATTTACGCAGGTTTCTCTATACACAATATGCGGAAATGCCTGGTTTCCATAGGCTGCACCATAGCTAGGCTGCAGAGTTTCCGCAAGTTGCTCTATAGCTAGAATGCGGAGGCCTTCGTACGTGGGAAAACCGAGCATTTTCTCGATGCTTCTAGAAGGAGAAGCTTATATAGTGCGGTGGCTTCTGAACTGTTTGGATCTTACTCACTTTCATGATTCGGTGGGATCATCCTAACCTCCTCACCTTATCCTCTTCAGCTTCTAAAATGAGAGGATCTCTCATGGAGAAATTTATCTTGGCTTGAGATTAAGATTTTAGAAGTGGTTTTGGCTTCATATTGTTAACTTGGTTAGAGTGTCTTTGAGCATTTCTTTGTCAAGATAGATTGTGAGTAGCTATCAGAACTATGGTCTCAGAATCCTCGGAGAAAGAAGTGTGTGGGAAGTAAGGAACTGTTGGGAGGAACCTGACAACATCAAGGCATCTGGTCGTATCTTTCTCCCACATTCTTTAATACAGATATACATTTCTTTCCTATATGAATGTTATTTGTCCATATTGTATGATTTATTGATCACGTACATAGTTTCATATCAAATAGGCTCTGTTATTCTTGTCTTCATTTGCTTGTGTTTATTTGCAGATATTTCTCATAAACCTCACGACGAATCTTGGATTGCATTAGCGAAGTTGGATCTCCAATATTTAAAAGGTATGTTCAAGATCCATTTCTCATTTGATAATTGAAATCTAAGGAAAGAGTAGTGCATTGTATTGTTTTGTTCTAGATCTAAGTGGATCTAAGGAGATTATTTTATGTCTGCATTCACCTATTTATCCAATAACACTTTTCAAGCATGTAAGGTGGAACACTTGATGGCAGGTCCTAATTAGACCTACTCTCATTTGGTGTAGTGTTTCCGAGTAGTATGCGGGTCTGGTTTCCACTCTAAAATATTTTCTAATACGAATCTGAGAACAAAATGTTCTCAGATGAATAAAAATACAAAATTAAATCTAACTAATGCTTAATACAACTATTCTAAATGAATTTTATACTAATCTAACCTATCATGATTAGAATAAAACTGATGAGAATGAACACAATGACAAATATTATTACCTACAAAAGAATGAGTTCATGTATTCAAGTGATGGATTAACATAATAGTGAAATAGACATAAAAAAATTAATTTTTTATCATATCTATGACATTGTTGTTTTACTCAAAAGGAAATTCATGATAGTATAAATATTAAGAACATAGTAAAGAAAAAATTCATATGACTATGCTCAATACATTCATACAATGGACATATGCACAAATTAAAATATCATATACACATATCTGGATCATAAATCTTCATGGATGTCTCTTTCTCTATTCATCCATGCGGTAAAAATAATGTTCTGATATACAGTAGATCAAAAACCCTTATTCATTTGTAGTACCCTATTTTTTTTAAAAAGAGGAACTATTTACATTCCATAACTTCCATGTTGTCAAAGGATAGTTCAGACTCAACTTTTCATATTCTACATTTTAATTGATATGAGTGACAATGAAAAAAACAAGAAGGATCAGTTACAAAATTTGAGAAAATCATGAGATTTTTTCAATTCCATTTGATCTCTATATTATTTCCATAGGGAATAGTATTCCATGATCTTTTCCAACTTACTTAACTGCATTTTCTCTGGGTCTAGTTCTCCATAAAAAAATTTGGTTTTGACCTCTAAGTTTAATTCATGCTTAGTCTTATTGATAAAGATTTTGGCCTATGTGCTTAGCTTTATTAGCTTCATCAAATATTCATTTAAGGCCTCTTTATTGGATTTTGTAAGTTGCTCAATAACCTTTTGACTAAATTCCCTCTTTTCCTCTAATTCTTCTATTCTCAGTACACTTGGGGTTGCATTGTCAATGTTGGGCATGATTTCCATTCTGAATTCCTCTAAGAGATCATTGGAAGCATTCCATAACTTCTTGTATGCCTTTGTCACTATCTTTTGAATACTTTGTATGTCTTCTAGTAGGGGCTTCCATGGATCAAACAAGACTTGATATTTTATCTGATTTCTAGTGGTGTAGAGTGGCATGGAACTTGGTGGGTTCGTGTACAAACTCTGTCATTCGACGATTATATCAAAGGTATATTGAGCCTTTGGATATTTTTCTCTTATTTCCTCTGTTTTTTCTTCAAGCTTTGTTTGATCATCTCTGTTCTTTTGGATCTCATTCAGTGTGCACAAATATTTCTTTTGCACTAATTTTATCTCTTCATTAACAACTATGGCTTCTTATTTCATGGTTTCTAGGGAGATATCTCATGTTTTACTTTATTCTAGGATTTTCTAAAGTTTTTCTTTGTCTTGTTACATCCCTTGAATTTATGCTCCAATTGTTTAATGAACTTGTTGGCCTCCATGCTTTCTATGTGAAAGCTAGTCAACTCTTGTGTATAATTGTTTTTTAGTTGTTCTATCTCTTTAGAATGTAACAACTTGAGGGAATATAGTTCTTCTTTATGCATATTCTCAGCTATGTGGACTTTATTCTCAAATTCTTCATTCATTTCATCCTTTTATATTTGTAAAAACTTTTCCATTTYGTCTTTTTGGAKATTCTCTGCAATTCTAGCCGCCTTTTCAAATTTTAGTAATGTCATCTCTTTGTGTATTTAACATTCCTTCCAATTCAACATTTTTRTCTTCTGAAGTTTCCAATGTTGCATCTATATCATATACATTCATGGCATTTCCCATTGCAAATAAATTAAGAGCAGAGGGAGTATGTATGGAATTTTATTTGGGGCATAGTCCAACCCTCCATTCAATGGTTCTTTTGGTTGATCCTTGTATAAGAGTTGTATCCCCTCTCTTCATTTTGTTTGACCACTTCACTATCCCTCTGGTTTTGTTATTGTAGTAATATTCTCCCACTTCCACTACAATTTCATCTAATTCTAGTACTTGTGACGAAAAGGAAAACTTTCCAGGTATAGACATTAGAGGTGTACATTCCCGGGGGTGAAAGTCAACTATGCCCTCACTTAGGGTTGTTGGACTATTTGTTTCCTAATCCAGTTTCCTCTATCTT
Source organism: Picea engelmannii (assembly GCA_009831015.1). NCBI lineage: Eukaryota > Viridiplantae > Streptophyta > Pinopsida > Pinales > Pinaceae > Picea > Picea engelmannii. Next base: position 16,239 of record ML808649.1, on the reverse strand, counting down.
TCTTTTTGTTCTTCTTCATCAACCTTCCTTTTTTCCTTGGCCTCAACAACCTTGTGTTTCTCTACTTCTTTTTTCTTTTCTTTGTTTCTACAACCAGCTTTTGTTTCTCATCTTAAGACTTCTTTTTTGTTATGCATCATGTTGAGATTTTGCCTACTTTTTTTCATTTTTCTTCCTCTCATTAGAAACATTCTTCAATGCATCTTATTTTTTCTTCTTCTCATCAACTTTAGATTTCTTCTTGTCTTCATCCCTATTATTTCCTTTGACTTCCTCTTGGCCCCTCTTCCTCTCCTTTTCTAACTCTTACTTTTTTCTTTGGTACTCTGGTTCTACATCACATGCCTCTTGGTATCTATCCTCTGCCTTTATTTTTTCTTCTTCTTCCTTTGCTTCTAGTTTTTCTTAGTCCTTCACTAGAAGCAATAAGAATTGTTCCTGAGTTATTTTCATGTTTTCTTATGCTTCCATTAGAATCTTTTCTTTGGCCACAACATATGGAAACCTGTGTAGTACTTGTTTGAAGAATAATACCCACTTGAATACCTCCTCTAAATAGTTTACTACATGGATTACATGGTGATTAAGGCCAACAACTTTGACATGGTTGAATGTTGTGTCTTTTGGGTCATGCCCTATAGGTTCTCTTGTACGCAAGCATATATCTTGCAGGGTTTTTGTTTATTTCCTAGAATGAGGGCCATTTAATAATGTGTACCTTCCTATTTTTATAGGGAATGTGGGTCAGAGATTCTTTTTTCTACCTGGAAGGAAAGAGGCTATGCTATTTTCTATTTTTTGGTAATAAATATCCTGAATTAGCAACCCATCAGGAACATATTTAGGTGGGAGATGTGGGGCTTCATATTTCCCTTAGACTCTAATATATGTATAGTAATGTTTCCATATACCACTTTGAAATATATTTCAAGGTGGCCATGGCTTCCTTTGATATTTTATAGGGTGTATACCCAAAAATTATGTTGTGCAGGGGAGAAAGGAAATAACCACATAGGTCATAAATGTGTTTTTTATAATTGACATCCCATAATTGAGAAGAATAGAAAGGGATAGGTAGTTGGCTAGGGTCCCAGTTCCATCCAAAAGAAGGAAAGTTTATTGCAGAACATATGACATATATTAGGTATGCAGACATGTAAAAGCTAGGTTTTTTCATACATAGTGCTTCCTAGAGTTTCTGGAAGATGATAAAGACTAGTATATGTTGGCGTAGGCCTATTTTGGGAACATACCTATTTTGGGGAAAAGAAGCCTATTTTTGGAGTACGTGCAATATGGGGAGGAAAAGAAACATGCAAAAGAGGACAGAAAAGAAGCATGTAGAAGAGGAAGGAAAATAAATATGTGGAAGGAAGAAAAGTAGTGTGGCACGCATACCGGGAAACACAACCATTTTAGGGTTAGGGTTTTGGGCATGAATGTAATGGCTATAAGCCAGTAGAAAAGTATAAATAAATACCTAGGAGGTCTAGTAGAGGTTGATCAGAGGCTATTTGTTGAGTAGTTCATTGTTATGTTGGTCAGTTAGTAAAGGCGAGATAGTGGATCTGAATAAGCTAGTTTTGAGGGTTAGATCATAGGTTGTGGAGCCTGGTGTTGTCTATTCCACCTCACAAAGGGTAACTACTATAATTTTTAAACCTGCGAAGTAAAGCAATGCATATATATATTCTTAAGCAATACAGAAATTAATCAATGGCTCATACACAAAATGCACAGAGATCTTTACCGGAAACCCTCAACCGGGAAAAACTTTCTTTTTCATTATATCGAATTTCACCATTCGCCATACAATATATACAATGTTTTTATGTATTCCATAGATACCAAAACCCTAATCCCTTAATCCGGGATTAATTTACAAATCAACTAAAAATAGCAAAATCCGCTAAAACCCTAATCCCTTAATCCGGGATCGTCAGACGCAGTCGTCGTATCTGATGCACTCACACACACACATGCAAAGAATATAAAACATACCCAACAACTACCCTCCTTTTTTATTGTAAACCTGAAGAATGTAATGCACACAATGTAGATTTTGCAGAAAGATGAATGAAAGAGAAGAAGAGACATATATTTGTGGGCGTAGCCCCAGGGGGTGAACCATGGTAAATCTATTGTGTTAATGTGTTTGAATGGTTATTTTGATGTTATGTTATGTATCAGTTAAAGAATTAATGGTTACTTAGCTAATCACATCATGAATGCGTAGTTTAATGAATGAATGAACACTATATTTAGATGAATGAATAAGAATGTTAATGCATGAGGAAAAGGATCAGATTATAGTCCCAATCCCTTCCTTGACTGCAAACGCCTGAGTATTGAAGTCCTCCATAAAGCTATCTCGGGTGAGACTGCATTGTGCACTCTATGCACAATGTTTCCTTCAGGTTTACCATGAGGGCCGATAGTTTGAGGGTTTTGTTGGAAACCTATTGAGATCATAACCTGGGTTAGCCCAAGTATCCAACAAATGGTTCTATTGTCAGCTGGAACTACACAATATCGATTGGAAGGGATCTATTGAAGAAAATCACGGAGAATGAAAACGTAGAAGGGAATATTCAGGACATGGAATCTAATGAATGTGGAAATTGAAATATGGTTAAGGAAAAAGGAACTCGATTTTGCAGAAAGGGACAACATAAACCCTAAATTTACACCACACAAATATCTCAACAAATATGTTTTTAGTGAATTGCATGAAGTATTTTTATGTGAATTCATGCATCTGTTGCAGGAGTGGTTACTGAGGTTGAAGGAAAACCATCCTACGAATTGTATCAGATAGCTAGAGTGGAATTCTATGGATATTGTGTAGTTGAAGAAAATCTATAATAAAGTTACGTGCACAATAGATTTTTGGTTAAACAGTTTTATTGCAGGGTTTATCACTTAATTTGCAGTTGATACTGCGAATTTGTACACTGTTGTAGAGCAGGATTTTCTGAAGGGACCCAGAGTTAGGTACATCAAATCACTATATACTTCTATCAAGATTTTATTGTATGAAAAATGTGTGATTACGATGGAATCAAACAACTAAACTTCCCTGCACGCATGGGGGAAGGGGGGAAGCACTGACATGAGTATGAGATATGGATAGAGAGATGGATAAGGGGAAGTAGAGGGAAGCCATGAACCCAGTCATTATGGATGAGGACCAGACAAATAAGATAATGGAAAAATATGGAAAGATGCACAACATTAGGCCTTACCAATATAAGATGAATAACAAAAAGAGTCCATAGCCAATAGAGAGGTCTTGACGAGCAATGAAGAAGAGGTAGAGGATATCCGGGATATGGAGAAGATCGAGGAAATCTTACACACAAAATACAAAAGGGAAAAAAGAGGTCTAAGGTCGGAAACAAAAGGAAGAAATCTAGTCCATATCACATTTAGTGTGGAACCTACAACCCCATGTGTGACTAATACACATGAAGGAACACCAACTTTTAGATATCCAGGTTTTAGTAGATGAGGGGCAACAGGTCAGGGATCCAATAGAGGACAACCAACTAGAGGTACAAGTTAAAGTAGTAACATAAAATTATCTACACTACGTGGAGGCAGTAGTTCAACACAATTCAAAATGGCAGGAGTAGATTCCACTATCATATTATCAAAGTTTCAGGGTGAGGCATCAGAGGACCCTGAAATTTATTTATTTATTTGTGAAAAGATATGGGAATAAAAGTAGGTCATAGATGAGGATACAAAGTTTACGCACTTATCTATAACACTCAGATACCATGTGCTAGACTGGTACATGATCCTTGATGTAAACAATCCACAAGGAGCACCAAATACTACCGCATATGTGAAAAAAATTGTTGGTAAATGAATTCTAGAAGCCAAGCTCACAAGACCAGTACATGAATGAAATGATAGAAATCAAGAAGAAACCAAGTGAGTCTCTCTGGAAGATTGATCAAAGGTTCAAACGTCTAAAAGGTAAGTTGAAGTATTGTAGTAATGACATGCAACATACAGAGTTATTTGTGAACTCATTGTTACCACACTTGAAGTATCCTTTGAGACAGAAGAAGTTTCAAACTCAAGAAGAGGCTCTGTAAGCAGCCCTGCAGCTAGAAGAAACTTTTTATCAATAGACATGTCCAACAATTGAAGAGATGAAAGATGATCTGAAAAATATCGCATTTCAGTTGAACCAAAATAAGTAGAAAGAGAAGAGAGAAGAGGTTTGGTGTATGTTATGTAGGACCGAAGGACACCATAAGAATGAATGTCCAACCTTTGCGCAGTACTTGGCAGTAGGGGTGCCAAACCCCTTGCTAAAAGGATGACCATGGTGTGATATTTGTAAGACACACATGCATGATCCATATCATTGTCCAATGATGCAGAAGCATAAGACAGTGCCATAGAGTTCTTACTGCAATTTTTTCAAATTAGTGGGTCATGATGACAAGGAATATAGAATGCTAGAATTAACGAGAGAATTAACTTCAGATACCTATAGGGTATAATAAGAGATGATGACAAGCCAAGATGCACCACATTTCAATAATTTGCAACCACATTTCAATCCCACACAACCACAGTATAACAATGTGCAACCACAGTGTAATCCTATATAGTATAACCATATACCACAATATAATGCACCACATGGAGATAGAGGTGTATTTCGAGGTGGAGGATGGGGCCGAGGAGGATTTGGATGGGGAAGAGGGACAATAGTCTACCACAACTGTCAAAAAATAGGATATTATGCATGATAATGGCAACTTTGACCTGCGACGTGTATGTCTTGTCTCAAAACAGACCACAACACATAAGACGTCCAAACACTATTGGGAAAAATATAGGAAAAAGGAGCCAGAACAATCAAAATGTCCAATGGATTTCCACAAAAGCCAGGTATGATGGGAACAATATCAACATAGTTGCTTGAGGAGGATCTAATACGAGCATTGATGCAACAAAACATGATCCAGCTCAACACCAGTGGGTCAATAAGAACACTGAGACATAGAAACATTTTTATGTGTGGAAAGAAAATGAAACGTTTAAGAAAGCCATATAGGATATTATAAAATATAACATTGCATCTACATCAATTGTGTGGAAAAATCAGTATCCACTAATGTACAAGATGCCACCTTCACTGGATCACACCAATAAAGGACAACCTTCAGAGCAAGTAAGTAACATAAATACTTTTCTACAATCCTGTGTTAATCTATTGAATGATCCATGATCCATTATTGTCTTACATAATTTCCTATAAATATGCAACACAAAAGTCGAGGGGAAGTTAGAATATAAGACAGTTAATCATCTCCATATGAGAAGAACAACAAGTAGGGACTTCAGGTTAAATGCCAACATCGGGGATTTCAATATGGGATATATTATACTTGATTTAGGCTCTGAAGTGAATTTCTTACCTACGAATACATGGCAGTGTATGGGAGAACCCACATTAGGATATTCATCTGTCCAGTTGAAATGGGAAATTCAACATAGAGTGTTACCAATTGGAATAATTAAAGGTGTGACCATAGATCTAAATGGAGTGTGCATTGTGGAAGATTTCAAAGTTATATAAATATTAGATGGAACAACACCCTACCCACCATTACTTATATTGGGATGGGCATTTGATAACTAGGATATGATCAACTTGAAGACATGGAAAATTTCTTTCGAATCAGGTGAATATAGAGTGATTTCACCATTGCATTCCTCAGAAGGAGAAATTTTTTTAGAGGTGACATGTTTGGACTTGGAAGAAATAAATCAGTTATATAGGACTACTACATGAGAAGAAGATTATGTAAAACCAACTGTAGATGGGGTACTCGGATGGAGAAGAATTACATCATGTGCTTCAGAATTACATATAGGTCTGGAAAACTGGCAACAAATACTACATGAAGTCTTCACAAGGAGGTGTGCAATAATAGACTACATAGTAAGGTGGGTTGGTACAAAGATAAGGGAACCTCCCACTTTTCATGGCTTGAATGACCTAGAAGAAATCTTGACCAACCATGAGGAAGAAGTTTTGGAAAATTTTAGGTTGTTATCCCTTGATATTGTACTCAAGGAAACACCTGCAAGATGGTGGGGCACGCATAAGGAAACAATGCAGGACTTGTATCAATGTAAAATGTTATTGTGCATTAGATTTGGCATAGAAAAAGGGAACAATACATTGCAGAAATATGATGGGTGAGGAATACTAGCTGAGCACATAGAGATTTGAAAAATACATTGGAGGTTGACACCCCCAAAAGAATGGCCTCATTACTTTATTCATACATTGGAAGGGATACCAGGGAACTGGTACATAGACCAAGAAAGGCATAGAGGAACTACATAATGGATAGTACTACGACATAATTTTGTGGTAACTTTATCATTTGAGAATGAGAACCCCAATATTGATTCAGCTCTGAAGATGATACAGGGAATGATATTTTTTGAGGAACCTGAGGTGGAAATTATAACAAAATATCATTAGCAGAATAGATAGACAGTTAAGGACTTACTCACGTGTTAACATGTTGCAGAGGAAGCACCTGATGAAGATGATCCATGCAACATTTAGATAATATAGATGGAAGGTGAACGAGAGGTGAAAGGTCCATATTTGGAGTTAGAGGCATTTGTTGCACCAATTAAGGTCAAGAAATTCAACATTGTGACATATGAAAACCCTAAAATGCCCAACACTAGAGACTATTGGGATGACAAGACAATAGAAAGGATACCATAATTACTGCTCGAATATAGTGACTTCTTTTCAAAAACCTTTATAGAGATGAAATCAACAACAGGTGAGCTAGGTGAGATGAAGATACCCCTAAAACCAGAAGCTAGACCTGTTCGAAAAAGAGCTTATAGGTTGAATATAGTGCATAAGAAAAAGGTGAAAGAAGAAATTGATTGAATGTCAAATGCTAGTATCATAGAGGTAGTGGAAGAATCTAAATGGATCAGTCCCGTGGTAGTCCAAGAAAAGGAACAAGGGGAAACAATTTTTTTTGTAGAGTTGAGGAAATTGAATGATGGTTTCTTACATGATCCTTTCCCTACCCCTTTTACAGATGAGGTCTTAGAGATTGTGGGAGGCCATGAAGCATATTCATTCACAGATGGATTCTTTGGTTATTATAAAATCAAAATAGCTCCATAGGATAGGCATGAGACTACATTTGCTACATAATGAGGATCATATCAATACACAGTTATGTCATTTGGATTGAAGAATGCACCAAATATCTTTTCAAGGGTGGTCATAGATGCTTTTAAATATTTCATACATAAATTTTTAGAAATATATTTGGATGATTGGACTATTTTTAGTCTTTTGAAATATCATAAATAAGTCGTAAGACTAATGTTGGATTGATGCAGGCAATGCCAGATATCATTAAACATAAATAAATTCATTTTCAACAAACCTTTTGGGATCATGTTAGGACATGTGGTATGTAGACAAGGGTTATTGGTTGATCCTGCAAAGATTGTTGTAATTGTGAACTTACCCCCACCAAATTCAGTGCGACAGTTAAGAGCCACACTTGGACATACAGGGTACTATAGGAAGTTTATCAAGGGGTATTCATAGATTACCATGACGATGGAAAATTTGTTGAAGAAGGACACCAAATTTCAGTGGAATGAGGATTGCCAGTAGGGATTGGATACTTTGAAGGAGAAGGTGGTGACAACACATATCTTAGTGTTTCCATACTGGGAAAAGACATTTTATGTGCATGTAGATGCATCAGCAATAGCACTTGGAGAAATTCTGGCGCAACCAGGAGAAAGTGACTTAGATCATCCTATAGCCTTTCCAAGTAGGAATTTATCTGAATCAGAGAAGAATTACAACACAACAGAAAGAGAAGGCCTATCCATGGTGTATGCACTGCAAAAATTCAGACATTACTTATTAGGAAAACATTTTAAAATGTTCATAGTGTTGGATTACTGAGAGGGGGGGTGAATTAGTAATAGAGCAATTTAACCAT
>ML808648.1:120856-143119 GCA_009831015.1 Picea engelmannii | reverse complement strand
TGTGAATCTTTCCCCAAAGATATTATTTGAATATTTTCCCATCCTACCATACCATGGTTCATTTCTAAAATTTCAATGTCTGACCTATTGTTTATGATATAATAACTATTTTTCATATTCTAAGTTCTAGTTGTAGAGGCTAGAGGTTCAAGACAAATTTCTTCATCAACCGCAACTTTGACAAGAATTTTTGTATCCCTTTTGACACTACTGTTATCAAAAACCCTATTGAGAACCTTAAAAAGATTTCTAGCTTTATTTTCTTCATGTATTTGCTTCATTTAAGCTAGATTCAAACTTGGAAAGAAATCAAACAAATCATATGTACAACTATCTACTTCAACCATATTCACAACCTTCTCTTTTCCTTTATTAGAAGATATATTCTATTATTTGTTTCTTTATTCTTCTTCCATAGTTCTTGAGAGAAAGTAGTGAAATATGTCCAAAATAAAATTTTAATCATGGAAGGAGTAGTAATTGTCAAATTCATTTCTATTGAGACTTGTTCTTTTGGGGCTCTCTTTTCTAGTTTTCAAGGTAGATATTCAATATTTTATAATTGATGCTCCTTTCTAGCTAATGTAGTATTTAGAGAAGAAATACAATTATGTTGCAACTTCTAAGTAATTGCATATTCATGAACTTTTCTAACAACATCATCTAGATTACTGGAAGACATTTCAAAGCTATATTTTGCCAATTCTGTAATTGAATTGAGCGGGAAATATCTCTTCTCAATTAAAAGAGACTCCATACTTTGCAAGACTTTTCATTCGGCCATCTTCATACCACTTGACAAAAACCCATAAAATAGGAAATCTTCCTTCTATATAATTTGTTTAACCCTGAGTAGGATGTCTATGTTCTTCATTTTCCCTTGGTAGTTTATATGCATCACTACTCTATACACCAACCGTCATGACTATATGATTGGTAGGTTTATGCATTATTTCTCTACATCTTTTTCATTTGGTATTGTCCTTCTCAATCAAGACTTCTTACTGCAAGCAATCTAATTCATTTTTCTAGGAAGTTGAAAGAAGGTTATCCCTAAAGGACATGCATGATCTGGATCCGTCTAATATGTGAACTCTTTCATTTGTAGGGGAGGATATATTCAATTCAATCTAAATTAGACTAGTATTTATAGTCCATATATTGGAAACTTCTAATTATTTTTAGGAAATTATATTGGTGGCAATGGTTATGGTAATCTATTTGCATCACCACACTTTGACCTTTCAAACTACCATGCAAAACAACAAGATTGAATATATTAGTAACTTGGTAAACAAATCTATATAGTGTGGGGTGATATGTTCACTTTTATGTTTCACATAAATACCAAAGAATTGGAGGTGGAAGGTTAAAAAATCTAAATTATTAGAATCACAAAGAGAAACTTGAAAGTTGGATATAAAGTTAAATATACAGGATCATCATGTAATGGTTATTGCATGGATTCAAGAAAGGAATAAACAATTTCAATATATCTAGAATCCGAGACACAATCAATAATTGAAGTATTAAGGCCACAACAAAATAATGAAGTATTTCCTATCTAGACACAACCCAAATAAACATTCCTGTATTTTTTAAGAGAAACGTTTTTGATAAAAATATAGAAAATGACTATCTAAATGTGGGTCTTCAACATAAATCAAATCCTCGGTGATATGAGAATGTGTTAAATCTTTGAGGAAGAAAGAATTTAACTTTTACAAATTAAATTATTGTATACAAGGAAAACACCACATGTTCTATTTCATCAATAGATAATGATGCAATATTTACTTCAGAGGCTACTAAACTAAGAAGAATAATATCATCCATCAAATGGAAGCAACTTTAGAAGTAAAACCAGTATGTACCATAGAATGAAGAGTGAAATAAAGAACCTATAAACAAAGTGTCTGATTGAGAGGTTTTCCTCTAGATGGCAATGCATAATTTTATCCCCATTTTGTGGTATAGCTAAGGAGATGATGTCTCGAGGCCCTTAGGTTGCAAATATGGAGTTCCGAGAGACCACATGACTAGAAATGTCCACTTGCACATACATACACCCTCTCTATCACCACATTCTGATCCATTGTCAGCACATCCGCCACACCAACTATCTTCAAGAAGGCAGATGGATCTTTCTCCATGAGTTACAAGTCAGCTATTGTGGTAGATAATCACCCTAATATTTAAGGAATTTAAACATGTTGTATTTAAGATGATTTTGATTATAGACCATTTTTTTGGACATTATGCTTTTGAACCTATTTCACCTTGGTGAGTGTCATATATTTTCTAGTGAGTGGCCAACCTTTGGGGAAGGTATGTGACTGGGGGTCCCTTGAAGGGTTATCATACCATTCCTGACCATACATACCACTTTCCGCTCATTACATTCCCATCATATTTCCCTATTCTAGGCCCTTGGACTTTAGTGACCCAACAAGGGCATGCACCTCATTTCATGGGAAGAAGGGGTTGAAGGCCTAGAGGGATTGTTGTTGGATAAAAATAAAAAAGCCTAGATGTCAACCTTCCAGATGATTCACCTAGGGATCCCTGAGAAAGCAATGAAACACTTCTCTGTAATAAAAGGGGGACCTAAAAGAATAAATGATAATGAATTCTTAAGGGGTTAGTTGGAGGATAGGAGGTCTCATCACAAGTTGACCTATCATGATCATGAGTATTTAGAGTTATGACATTACCATCATATGGTCACCAAGCCAGGGTAGTGGCTCTCAGTTACACAATTGAGAGAAAGGGGGTCTCATCATGAGCCATCCTTCTCATTTCCACAAGGTATTTGTGAGTGACACTTCCATTATCTAGACACCACGCTAGGACAGTGGCCTTCAACTCATTCCTTAAAACATGAGAGAAATAGATAATGGCAAGAAGATGGGCTTGGAAAAAGTGCATTGTGAACAAAGGGGCCACACACCCTCTAAAAAGGCACCCATAAATGAGATAATATGAGCCCTTGTATGTCATGAAACTCATCGACCTATAAAGTCTAAGCCCCTTCCACCTCATCATCCACTACATAACCTTGAAAGGCAATCCTTGGGAGCATCCCATACTTGAGGGTTTTGGTCTACCCAATAGAACCTTTATGACACCCCTCCCATTCTTAAACTTGGTCAATTGTATAGGGTTTTTGAGCATTTATTTAATTTGATGAGCTAATTTTAATGCACATGTTTAGGTGCCTTACTTATTAGAATTGGTTTACACTTGTCATGATATATTTGACTTGAGATCCTTGGAGGGAGTACCTATTTTTTTGTAGGACCTTTTTTTGGTGGACATTTTTGAAGGAGCAAGCCTAGATTGGGATTCCATGGGGCTTGAATCCCACAGGTTGGATGCCAAGGGCCCACATGTCAAATCATGATGACTTGGATTTGGAGGCCTAAAAGGCACCTTGTACGACCTCACCATGCCCTCACAAGCTGCCAAACGATTTTCTTTAGAGGCCTAAAATGTAACCTTAAGGGGTTTGACGTCATGCTTGAGGGGATTGAGGTGGTGATGAGTACACATGGAATGTTTTGAAGGAAGGAACCCTTGGATCATGGAATATAAGGTTGGATCGGATACACATGGAATTTGGAGGCCCAACTCAATTATCTCCAACTCAACGTTTGACCTAAATGTGCCAAAACGTCACCCTAAAAGGGTGACGTCTTACAGTAGGGTTTTCTTTTATTTGCAAATAATGAATTGTTTAATATTGTTTGTGTAAAGGGGAAAGATTGGGGCTGTTTACCCCTATCTTTTGGTTTACCCTAAAATTATGTGGACAAACATACTTGAGGAAATTTTGTATAAATAGAGATTAAATCTATTTCATTTGAACATAACTCTCCTCTTGTCAGAGGATACTTGGATGAAATTTGCGCCCTATGTGGGAATTTCTCATTGTCTCTTGGTTGCTACTCTCTTTTAATGGTTTTAATTTGGCTATTGGATGGATGGATGATTCTCTATCTCTAGTGGAGGACTATTTCTTGCTTTATGGTGGATTTGCTTGGTTAAAGGAGGTTTATCTTGTTAATGCTTGGACTAGGTAAGGAATCTTTGCTGCTATTGCTTCTTTTCTTGGTTTCAAGGTTAATTTTATTAATATTTTTGGGAGTATAAGTGCATACAACCCACTAAGTCCATTGTAATTGTCTTGAAATACTTTGTTGCATAAGAAAATATTAGGAGGAGTAAAAGGGTTTACACCCTCCTAGGGTTTTTCCTAGCTAGCTTAGCTTACCTTGGGGAGTAAAAAGGCTTACACTCCCAAGGAAGTAGATCACCTAGCTCTTTAATTTTTAGACCCCATAACCAAATATTTAAAGGAAATAATCTTCTTTGCATTGGAGAAATAAAATCATTGCATTGGTATATGTGAAAACATGAGATTTTGAGATTTTCTAAATTGGAATTTATTCTATGTGCTCTAAGATTGCTAAGGCCACAAGGGTGTTTTGATTGGTCAAGGATATATTATCTTTGTTATAAAATTTATTCTACATCCATTAGGGCTTCAGAAAACTATTTAACTTCTTTCTCTTACTCACTATTCATTCGTAAACAATTGCTAAGAAACTGTCATATTAATCTACTAATCATTGTGCATCTTTTGGGTGGTTTACTTGTAATTTTTGGTGGTTTAATGTTGCTGCTGTAGAAATTTTTTTCTACAGCCATAAAGATTCTACAATAATTCTTTGAAAACACTATCTAGCAGCCCTCTTTTACCGTCAAAGTTTGTGCTTGAATATTGGAAAGTTATCTATTGGTTTAGTGCTCCTTTGTCCAATAATTGTTTGGCAATTTTGATGGTTAATTATGCAGTAACTTGCTATTGTTATTGCTAATATATATTTTTGTTTACTACCGCAATTAGGGAAAAAAACCTTAACTTGCTTGTCCACCTAACATATACTGTGAATACTTGGTTTTCCTTGCGTCTCAGGAAGGTACTATCTCTTTGCAGGTCACTCAAGACTTTGGCAACCTCAAACAAACCTCAAGACTCATCACCAAGTTCCCTTTCCCATATAGAAACTTGACCTATAGGGGAATTCTTTCATACATCTCACTTTCCATCTCAATCCCCCCTAGGGTCATCGAGATTCCCCTGTTGAGGTGACTACCTCACCTCTAAAGTGACAGGAACACCTACCTAAGGTGACAGTGGGTAGGTGCTCTCCAAGTTGTCACCATTTTGGTGGTTGGGTTAGGATTTTCCCAACCTACAACCTGTGTGATAACCTTTTGGCATCGTTGTTGGGGAGGATTTTGAATCCTCTTCCGATCCCTAATGACACTTTGGAAAGATTCTATCCCAAATCCTTTACCTTTAGCTTACCTGCTGACTCCATTGAAGAACGTTCCCTTTTCCACCCTTGATAATCTCTTCTTGAAGCCTATCTGGCAACTCCACCTTCCCAGAACCCACTTTTCCTTGTTTCCCCTTTCCATCCTTTGATGAGATTTGATCTCATTTGGCAAATCCATTGAGGTGTATTTTCAGTCAATGGAAATATGGAACCATGGGATGAACCCTCATCTAGAACTTGGTATACCTCAAAGAGGGAACTTCTACAAATGGAAAAGGAAAATGATATTAATAAAGCTGTCGAGGAAATGTTGAATCATATAAAAGATTTATTTCCTATCAAAGAACTAGCCCTTGAAAATGAAGAAGTGCTCGAAGGATAGACATATGAAAAAATTTACCAAGAAGATACCGATGAATTTCATCATGTTGAAGCTCTGAATGATATATTTGACAAAGATGAAGCACTCACATCTACCCTTCCACTTAATGAAGACGTCCATTCCTTTACTCCTCTTGCACACAAAGACAAAGAGATGGTCATTTTTGCTGATGGTCTTGTGAAAGAACCTTTACATATGGTTGATGAGCATATAGACACTTTCATACAGACTGGCAGATGCAGGTGGGATTTTGGTTGTCTCATTTTCGATAAAGACCCCATTTACGACATCAAGGGTAGCCCTCAAGAAAAGGGGTTTGATTTGTCATCTTCAGAGAACTACTTTTCATGTGTATATGATTCATATGTTTGGGAGCTTGATGATGACATGATTACAAATTTATTCGAGGACTCTCAGGCACCTTTGTCCTCAATTTTGGAAGAATACAGGACATGGCCATCTCAGAGCAATTAGAGGCTCACTCTACAAAGAGGAAGTATTTTCATATTGAGGATTTCTACAAGGATTCTCAGATGAAGAGGCTGCGTTTTTATTTCTCTAGACTCGAGTCTGTCCCTTACCTCATCCTTTCCTCTCAGGGAAATCATGAGGTATTCTTGGGATCTCTCATATCTTCTCGGTCTTCAGGAAGCAACGATCATGTTCATGAAGATGAATATGAGACATTGTCTACATATAGTATCCCTCTTTAGATATGGATTGATTAGGCTTGTGGTTACACTTTCATGCAGGATGATCAAGCTGATGGTTTCTATTTCCAATAGGATTTCCTCCCTCCCTCCCATCTCCATCAGTTTCATTTTACAATTGATTATATATATATTTATGCTCATGATCATTTTGTGTTGTACTTGTCTTTGTTGTTTCACAGATTAAGCACATGGAGAGATACTTTGATGAGATGATGAACTGGTTGCACTGGTTGTATGACTTCACCTGCCATCATCTATCACCTGATCTTTAGGGCCCCAAGGCCCTAGGTAAGTAGGTAGGTGATATTTATTTCCTTTCATTTTCATCTTGATTTTTCATATTACTTTAGTTGCGTTTCATATTTCGTTTTTCTCTACTTGCATATTGATTTCATGCTAAGTTTATAAGTTTCTAAAAAAAGGCTAAAATTTTATTTTCTATATTAGTTTCCATTTGGATTTTGATGTATATGAACTAAGGGTGATAGAACCACCCTATATTTTATGGTTTTCTATTTAAATGTGGGCACGGGTCCACCAGGAGATGTTGTGGTTCTCATGCACTCTACGAAGAGCACATGTCCCCAAGTAGGAGTCAGATGTTATCTCGATTTTTTTGGATAGCTAAGGAGATGATGTCTCTAGGCCCTCAGGTTTCATATATGGAGTGTTGAGAGACCACATGACTAACAATGTCCACTTGCACATATGAAATCCTGCTTTATCACCACATTTTGATCCATTGTCAGCACATCCACCACACCAGCTAGCTTCTGGAAGGTAGATGGGTCTTTCTCCATGTGTTATAAGTCAACTATTGTGGAAGGTAATCACCCTAATATTTAAGGCATTTAAACATGTTGTATTTAAGTTTCTTTTGATTATAGAACACCTGCTTGGACATTATGCTTTAGACCATGTTTCACCTTGGTGAGTGTCATATATTTCCTAGTAAGTGTCCAACCTTTGGGGAAGGTCTGTGACTGGGGGTCCCTTGAGGGTTTATCATACCATTCCCGACCATATATACCACTTTCCACTCATTACATTCCAATCATACTTCTCTCTTTTAGGCCCTTTGAATTTCATGACCCAATAAGGGCATGTACCTCATTTCATGGGAAGAAGGGGTTGAAGGCCCAAAGGGATTGTTGTTGGCTAAAAGGATAAAATCCTGGATATTAACCTTCCAGATGCTTCGCCCAAGGATCCTCGAGAAAGAAATGAAACACTTCTCTGTAAGAAAAGGGGGACCTATGAGAATAAATGATAATGAAAACTTAAGGGGTTAGTTGGTGGATAGGAGGTCTCATCACGAGATGACCTATCATGATCATGGGTATTTATCGGTATGACATTATCATCATCTGGTCACCAAGCCAGGGTAGTGGCTCTCAGTTAGACAACTAAGAGAAAAGGGGTCTCATCATGAGACAATCTTCTCATTTCCACGAGGTATTTGTGAGTGACACTGTCATTATATGGATACCACACTAGGACAATGGCCTTGAACGTGTTCCTTAAATCATGAGATAAATAAATAATGGAAAGAAGATGAGCTTGGAAAAATTCATAGCGAACGAAGGTGCTACACACCCTCTACAAAGAAACCCATAAATGAGATGATATGAGCCCTTGTATGTCATGAAAATCATTGACCTATGAAGTCTAAAACCATTCCACCTCATCATCCAATACATAAATTTGAAAGGACATCCTTGGGATCATCCCCTACTTGAGGGTTTTAGTCTACCCAATAGGGCCTTTATGACACCCCTCCCATACTTAAACTTGGTCAATTGTATAGGGTTTTTAAGCATTTGTTTAATTTGATGATGTAGTTTTGATGCACATTTTTATGTTCCTTGATTATTAGATGTGGTTTACACTTATCATGGCATCTTTGACTTGAGATCCTTGGAGGGCATACCTATTTGTTTTGTAGGACCTTTTTTTGGTGGACATATTTGGAGGAACAATCCTAGCTTGGGATTTCATGGGGCTTGAAGCCCACAGTTTGGATGCCAAGGGTTTGCATGCCAGATCATGATGACTTGCCTTTGGAGGCCTAGAAGGCACCTTGGACGACATCACCATTCCCTCACAAGCCAAACGATTTGCTTTAGAGGCCTAAAATGTCACCTTAAGGGGATTGCCATCATTCTTGAGGGGCTTGAGGTGGTGATGAGATATGTCACATGGTTTGGGTTCGGAAAGGATTTGATTCGATTAGGGTTCAAATTTTTGGATGAGATTTGGCTTTAGGTTCAACTATATACATTTAAAATATAAATATAAATATATTATATATTAATATATTATAATATATTAATATAATATAATATAATATAATATATTAATATAATATAATATATTAATATATAATATAATATTAATATTATATAATATATAATATAATATTGATATGCTAAACCTATATACTTTATAACTAATCTTAATATACTTTATTATATTGCTACCCTATGTTATCTCAATAATAACCCTAATCCACAGTCACATCTGGAGGGAAATGAATACCTACAATAGAAAAAAATGAATACACGACCAAATAGCACAATTACGGACCACCATAAAGAAAATGAACACATCGAATGTTTATGCCAGGGTTAGCAGGATATCGAGAAGAGAAAGAAATGCACAATCCAGGCTGTCCGGATGAAAAGAATTTGGTGGTGTCTGTTGCCACTAAATAAAATCATGGTGTGTGCCATTAGTTGTAGCCCATGGGATCCTGGATAGATACCTTGACGTTCGACTGCACATTTGATGGTTGTATGTAGGTTCAAGGGAAAATTTCATTGGTTGAATCGAACAAAGAAAACCTGAATTGAACCTCAGTCGAACCTCATCCGAACATAAACTTTGTTTTGAGGTTCGCCGAACTTCGAACCTCAAGGTTCAGGTTCGGTGAACGCTGTGACTTATGTGATGAGTACACATGGCATGTTTTGAAGGAAGGAACCCTTGGATCGTCGAATATATGGTTGGATCAGAGACACATGGACTTTGGAGGCCCAACTCAATCATCTCCAACTCAACGTTTGACCTAAAAGTGCCAAAACGTCACCCTAGAAGGGTGACATCTTACTTTAGAGTTTTATTTTATTTTCAAATCATGAATTGTTTAATATTATTTGTGTAAAGGGGAAATGCTTAATCTACTAATCAAAGTGCATCTTTTGGGTGGTTTACTTGTGATTTTTGGTGGTTGAATATTGTTGTTGTAGCAATTGTTTGCTTCAGCCATAAGGCTGCTACAATAATTCTCTGAAAACACCACCTAGGAGCCCTCTTTTACCGTCAAAGTTTGTGCTTGAATATTGGAAAGTTATCTATTGGTTTAGTGCTTCATTGTCCAATAATTGTTTGACAATTTTGATGGTTAATTATGCAGTAACTAGCTATTGTTATTGCTGATATATATTTCTATTTACTTCTTCAATTAGGGAAAACAAGCTTAAATTGATTTTCTGCCTGACATATACTGTGAATACTTGGTTTTCCTTGTGTCTCGGGCATGTACTATCTCTTTGCATGTCACTCAAGACTTTGGAAACCTCAAAAATCTCTCAAGACTCATCACCAAGTTCTCTTTCCCATCTAACAACTTCACCTATAGGGGCATTCTTTCATGCATCTCACTTTCCATCTCAATCCCCCCTAGAGTCATCAAGATTCTCCGCTTTAAGTGACTACCTCATGTCTAAATTGACGGGAACACCTACCTAAGGTGATAGTGGGTAGGTGCTCTCTTAGTTGTCTCCATTTTGGTGGTTGGATCAAGTGTTTCCCAACCTACAACTTGTGTGATAACATAGACTATCAAAACATTACCTATAGTTGACATACTTTCTATGTACCCTTGTGACATATTGACTACAACCTATGGTCATATCCTATATGTCACACTTGTCAAAACACACACTTTTTTCAGAAAAAAAGTTCTACAAATATTGTTTTATGTACAATGACCCACATGCTTCCCTACTAGAAAATTGATCCAGGTGGATATCGGTGGCCACCCACCTTTTTCAAATGGCTCAAAACGGCTTTCTGGCAATTTTGGCAATTTACTATTTTTAGCGGGTTTTAACTTCTGGGGATATTTTGAGGGCCCAAATGAAGGTTTTTTGAGATCGAGGTTCCCAATGATATCCAAATGAATAATTGAGCACCAAAAATTAATCTCCTCTACGATACCTTTCCAACGAGCTATCACACGCCTAAAACGGAGATCATATGCAAAAGTTATGACCTCGAGAAGTTGATGTACTCACTTACCCAAACGGGGCCCACATGACTTTTGGCGCTTCATCTCCCAGGGTTAGGTTTTTGGATGTCTAGGGTTTTTGGAATTCCTGCTTATTGTAAAAATGCCTTCAGAGCCTCATTGTAATCATCTTCTTGTGAATGCGAGTAGTCATCACATCTCTTCTCAGAGATAAGCTGCCACCATTCTAGCGAGTCTTTCACTTTGTATTTTTACAGTCTCTGTACATTTCTTTCATTAATAGAAATCATGTATTACTGTATATCTATGTTTATGGTTGCATCTCTGACACATTTTTGTTATATTATTGAATATCTGCAATATCTCTATGCATTTCATTATTATATCTCCGATCTCATTTCGTGCCGAAAATAATTCAGATCAGTGATATCAGAGCAGGCTGCTCTTGATCGTTTTTTTCAGTGCATGTCCCTGACGAGGTCCAAGTATAGAAATTTTGGTCTCGAAATTGTATCTCTTGAAGACAATCACTCTCGCACACCCAAGAAACCCTCAATCGCGGAAGAAAAGAAAAACGACGGAGCAGACGATCCTATCAATCTGTTGCTTGAGCAAGCTCTCACGCGACAGAGGGACAAAATGATGGAGATTTTTTCCCACATCCTTCAACACCTGCCGATAGCATTAGGCACATATTCATCAAGAAGCCACTTTGGAGGCACCTCACCTTTCAAGGTACAAGTTAATTTTGATATTCTTGTATTTGAAGGACAGATAGATGGAAAATCCCTAAAAAAATGGTTAACTCTGCTGGAAGGTTATTTCTCTGTTCACAATTTTTTTGACAAAGAAAAGATCACCTTCGCACTCCTTAAAGTTCTCCCTCATGTCAAACATTGGTGGGAAACTTACTGGGAGAAAATTTCCACAGAGGAGTCTAGAATATATGGGGCTGATCCCACTTGGGATTTTTGTGTGGATGCGGTAAAGGAACAATATTACCCTGTTGGAAACTATGAGGATCGGTACATGAAATGGACCACATTGCAGCAAGAGAGGGGCCAAGAAGTTCTGGAGTTCACCAATACCTTCCATACCTTGCGCACCAAGATGGGTATCAAAGACTCCGAGCAACTCCAGACTGAAATGGATTTTTTGGACATCTCATCACTCGGTGCTGCTTATCGATATGCTGTTAAAATCGAGCAGAAATTTAAGCACCAGAACAAACGGGATTTCGGATCTGTATATCCACAACAACCAAAGTATGACAAAGACAACCCTAACAAGCAGTCTCCTGAAAACCAATCCAAGACACAATAAAAGAAGGGTCACGGGAAGACAAAGAAGGACAACGAAAAATGGTGCGAGTTCCACAAAAGCCCCTGGCACAACACCGATGAATGTCACTCAAAACAGTCATTGGTGGTCGAGATCAAAGACAAAGCGCTGAACCCTGATTCAGGATCTGATTCTGAAAATAATGGTAAAGGATAGATCATTGACGTAAACCCCACTTTTATTGTCACGACCACAACAATTCAACCAGAAGAACCAACATATCCTAAAGAGGGAGATCACCTTTTTCATTCAAAGATGTGGGTGAAGGGGACCCCGCTGCATTTTATTGTTGATAGTGGAAGCCAGAAGAACCTCATCTCAGCAGAGGTCATCAAACAGTTGGGATTGTCGACAACACCACACCCGCAACCATACAACATCGGGTGACTTCGGCAAGGACAAGATCTCCGTGTCAACCAACATTGCCGATTGTCATACGACATCCAACCCTTCAAGGATGAGGTATTATGTGATGTTTCCCCACTGGATGTCTGTGATGTTCTCTTGGGCCAACCATATATGTGGAGACGCCATGTTATTTATGAGTCTCGACCCCGTAGTGTCATTGTTACTTTGGGGGGTCATCTTTACAGAATACCAGAGGTAGTTCCAACTACTGTTTCACCTAAAAAGTGCCGCAAGGTAGTATCTCATACTGCAAAATTTAGCTTCTTCACAATATGTTCAAAAGGAGAACAAAAGGACACTGCAACCACTACAGCCTTGCCCCAAGCACCTTCTATCCAACAGAAGCAGGTCGACAAGGCTGCAACAAAGTGAAAAGATTCATTCTGCACATCATCCTCTCATGTATCTCGACTTGTTGAGCAGCCTCAATCGTAACAGGTTCGTGACAGATTTCCACAATCTGAGCAGTGCGACGTCTCCAACAAGACAAGCAACTCACCAAGATGCAGATTCAACAAATGCTTTTCCCTCTCCCCAGGGAACTCAACGCAGTGGAGACCATTTCTTCCTAAGGAGGGAGGATTGATCCAGGTGGATATCGGTGTCCACCCACCTTTTCCAAATGGCTCAAAACGGCTTTCTGGCAATTTTGGCAATTTACTATTTTTAGCAGGTTTTAACTTCTGGGGCCATTTTGAGGGCCCAAATGAAGGTTTTTTGAGATATAGGTTCCCAATGATATCCAGAGGCATAATTGAGCCCCCAAAATGAATCTCATCTATGATACCTTTCCAACGAGCTATCACACGCCTAAAACAAAGATCGTATGCAAAAGTTACGACCTCGGGAAGTTGATGTAATCACTTACCCAAATGGGGCCCACATGAATTTTTGCGCTTCATCTCCCAGGGTTAGGTTTTTGGATGTCTAGGGTTTTTGGAATTCCTGCTTATTGTAAAAAGGCCTTCAGAGCCTCATTGTAATCATCTTATTGCGAATGCGAGTAGCCGTCGCATCTCTTCTCAGAGATAAGCTGCCACCATTCTAGCGAGTCTTTAACTCTGTATTTTTACAGTCTATGTACATTTCTTTTATTAGTAGAAATCGTGTATTATTTCATATCTGTGTTTATGGCTGCATCTCCGACACATTTATGTTATATTATTGAATATCTGTGATATCTCTGTGCATTTCTTTATTATATCTCCGATCTCATTTCGTGCCGAAAATAATCCGGATAAAAAATCCTTCATTAAATAGACTATAGTTTGAGAATCCATTAGGGGGGAGGTACATTATTCTCCACATATATATATTGGATCCATCATTAGAAGTGTTGTAGTCACTACTATGATAAGGGTTTTTCCGGACAAGAGTATCTCCATATTTTATCGTGATGGTACCAACCATAAATTATTCAAACGGTGGCATAATATCTATGATATACCACTTATAATCAAGATTAATGGCATACTTGAATTTTCAGTGATGTCATTGAATATCGTTGATGATTTCCAAGGGGTGGCATAATATCTATGATATACCACTTATCAACAATATTAGTGGCATACATGAATTTTCAGTGATGTCATTGAATATTGTTGATGATTTCCAAGGAATCAATTCAAGTCCTATGAACTCAATATAAAATAAATGAACTAAACTACAATACACACATTACTAGATATGGATTCCAAAATAATGCATTTTATCTTGGGGGCTATGTCATGATTGCATGGGATAATTTTTCCTATAAAAATATCAAAATATGGATACCATCTAGGGAATAATTCCATGGGAATATTAGGAATCCTATGCAAACATTTTTTCTTTTTCCAATAAATGCAAGAAAATATTTATGGGAATAATAAGAAATGTATGGTTCCATAAATATGGGTGCAAGATAAGTTCTCTGGATACCAACTTTAAAAAAGAATAGAAAAAAATATTTCCCTAGATGCATATCTATATGAAAAATACCATTTTGAGACAATATTGCATTGAATTTCCCATGGAAATTCTTTTATGAGTTTTAGCCAATCTAGTAGGAATTTTTACTTTCACCTCACTCAATTGAACTCTTGACACACTCACTTTGGCTTTATTAATCATTTTGAATTCTTGAAAAGGACTATAGCCCTCTTCTTTAATATTTCCTAGAGCCCATAAAGGAAAGGAATGGAGCCCATAAAGGAAATAAATGATGACAATGTCTTTTAATATTTTTGACAGCGTCTATATATGATCTCTTGTCATGCAGGAGGAGATATCTCCAATATTTTATTGAGTAGCTTTTTGTTAGTATAAATATATAGATAAAATGTTGGAACATAATTGATATGACCCAAAAATATTTGAAGTTTCCTTTTATCCTTGATAACATCTGGAAATAGATCAGTCTTTTCCAAGATATGAGATCAGAAGAATAATTTTCTAAAGGATATTTCTAACCCCCAAAAATCAATTTATGTGAAGCCAATATTCATCTTACCTTGTCACAATATTCATCCTACCTTATTTTGTAAAGATAACTAAACCATGCATGTAGAACAAATCATAGAATTTATGCAATTGATCTAAATTATCTACCCAACATTTGTTTGAAACCAATATATCATCTATGTATACAACTACGGATTTTAGACAAGGTCTAAAGACGTCATTCATTCTTCTTTGAAACTCAATGGGAGAATTTTCATGCCCAAAGGGATAATATTCCATTGATATTGTCCCATAAGAACAACAAATCTTGATTTGAAGTGATCTTCAAATCTCATCTAGATTTGCTAGAATCTAGACATTTAATCAAATTTTGAAAAGATATGGCAACCTTTATCCATCTTAACATGTCATATTTGTTTGGAATGGGATGCTTGATATATTTCAATCTCCATTGAGGGGGAATAATCAACAACTAAACTTTTCTTACCGCTCTTCTTCTCTCAATGCTTATTCACATAAAATATTTTGCAAGCCCAATCAGAATGAGATAGTTCTATCAACCCCCTAGCTAGCAAGTCATCAATTTATTTATGGAAATCAACCAATTCTTCTACAACCATGCCATAATTATGATTATTTTCTGTGGTGGCATTGGCATTAGGAACCTCTAGAAGATTGGATGCATATTGTTATGTATTCCAAAATGTATTTGGCTTCTTTGAACAAAAATATCTTACAATTTTATCTTTCATCTTCTCCTATTCTCTTATCTTCTCCTATTCTTGGGCATACGTTTCTATTTCTTATTTGATCCAAAATTGATTGAATTGGTCAAGTATTTTGCATGAGTTGATTTACCATTTAGAAATTGAAGCGAAGAAGAATATTTAATGAAAGAATGTTGCAGCCATCATAAATAATTCAAAACATAAAATAAGCACTAAGCACAACAAACTAGAATGCCAAATATTGTTAACGGAGTTTGAAAAAGTTGCCTATGTCTCTGTGCCTTTGTCTCAGTGGGAAAGGATTTATTATTAATATTAAATTCTTTAAAAATAAATTAGAAGTACATCAAATGGATTAAAAACTTGTCTAGATGTGTTCTTCTCTACCTTAGGAATCTAACACAACTGACGGCACTGAAAAAGGATGAGCGTAGCTCCCGGAAATGGCCTCCAAAGTTTGCTTCCTCAATGGATTCCCTTCATAAAAATAGCTTAAGATTCACAAAATATTCATCATTATATTGTTATGAACCCCTCATGGTTATAAAAAACACTTGGTTTATATAGATTTTCAGTTGGGGGTCACATCCCAACTTCCTCCAAAAATCTAGCCTCAAATAGGGCTCCATATCCTCACTTTTTGGGCCTAAATCCATAAAAATCAGGCTAAAATAATTAAAAATCCATTTAATATAGTTTTAAAACCCACTTTGGAAAAAATATTTGGGTGTGCCCCTTTTTCCTCGGGCTCCTGGTCACATGGATGGCCCATGTGGCTGAGCACTGGGCTAAACAATTAGATCTCCCCTAAAATTCTGGCACCTGGTCGTGTGGGAGTGTCATATGGCCATACACTGGTTGTAGCCCCCCTGTCACTTAGCCCCTGGTCCAAAAATTTGGTCTTCACTCTTGGTGTTATGCTCCTTGGTCGGCGGGATAGCCCTGCTGATTGGCGCTAACCCCAAAACTCCGCACTAGCACAACTTAAATAACAATTGTGCCACATGGTATAACAAGTAACACACATGACCATCTAGTTAGCCCATAGTCATTAGTCCGTTTCCTAGCCCGAAGGTCTGGGGTTTGTGCCCGATAGAGTGCCAAACAACTTTTGACCCAACCAACATTGGCCTTATCCGGGGTGCCACGTGGCACCCTGTGATGTGGCCACATGTCATCTTTGGATTGGCCTTGTACACACAGTCAACGCATAGTCACCTTGTCCAGTCAACTACCTACCATGTGTCACACCCAGATATTTCCATGTCACTACCACATGTCATCTGTACCCTACCACGTCATTGTATGGACTGCCATGTCAGCGTTTGTACAGTCCAATCATCCGCCAAATCAAAACTCAAAAATACCAAAAATTATGGACACATGTCACGCTCTGGTGCTTCCACATCAACATGTTGATGTCATCTTCCATGTCATGATGACGTCAACAATACAGACTATTGAATTTGACTTTGAATTTTTTCCCTGTTTTGGAAAATTTTCAGATCGCCATAACTTCACCATATGGTGTACATTTTTTAAAAAGAACATACTACCAGAATTGGAACGACAAGCCCTACGCGATGGCATTGGTTTCGTTTGATTCTAAGAAATTTGAAATTTTGGCCTTCCTATATCCATTTTGGATCATTCCTCCCTACTAAGACCTTTTTGTCCTCCAAAATGATATTAACCAGACATCAAGTGTGGGATAGGCCTCCCCACTTGTCCTTTGTCTTTAAAATCTATCTTGTGCACCTGTCGCATCATAATAAATTGCATAATAACCATGACAACTGAAATCATATTGTTAGTCATTTGAACTCGTTCACATCTTACTGAATCTACTACCATCCATGTAGAAAACATTAGCAACGATCATATCATAAATATGATTGAAAATGAACCAATATGTTTGATGGGATTGCACGACATTAACTTATCTTGAAGAAAAGTATGATTGAACTCCCATCCTACAACCATCTCATGTTCATGCTTAAGTTCAATTACTTTACTTGGCACAATTATAGGTGTATTGCTTGCATAAGATGCCTTCTTTAATTGTTACATTGTTAGAAGAGATTGATTTGCTTTTATATGATGGGCATGTACAACATATTCAGTTCCCTTCTTAAACAAGTGATATTGATTATGTTCCCTGTAGAAGATTGCTTTGCGATCATATAAACAAGGGCTTCCTAAGACCATCCCACATTCATTTATTGGCACCACATCACATATTACTTCATCCAAAAACTTAGATGTAATTTCAAACTTTATGATACATTGCTTTGTTATGGTCAATTTGTGATATTTGCTTATCCAATTTAGTAATTATGGTTTGTGATGCATCTTAGTGTTTAATCCCAATTTCTTAACCACTTCTTCTGGAATTAAGTTAGATTGAGATTCATTATCTCTCAATGTGTCGATCTTGGTATGTTTCATAATGGCCCTTATATGAAACAATTTACTTCTTGAATCAAAACCATCACTAATTTTACTTGAAAAACCAAATGCTATAATCTTAGACTCATCACCTGAATCTGACCCCAACTCTATTGGCCGTGTTGTTGTTGCAACTTTTTGCCTCCCTTTCCTATCTTTGAACCACTTCGATCTCTTCTTTGGGTGAAATTTCCATCAATGCTCATCAACGTTCCCTTCTTTCTTACAATGCTTGCAAGAGAGCTTCTCTTCCTTCACTATCAATGAATTTGTTTTCTTCCCATTCCCTTTGCCTTTGCCTTCTTTCTTTGAAGATGATTCCCCTGATACACTAACTCAAGTTTTTCCTGTTTCAATATATGTTGCTTGAACAAAAACCTCATTGAGATTATTAGGTCCAAACATAAATACAGTATTATGAATACAAGGAGGAAAACCTCCTATATACTTCATAAGAGTTTCTTTTGTAGTCAATGGAACATCTAACATCAAATCCATCTTATGAAATTCATTTGTATATTCTTGCATCGATTGTCCTTTTCTTAACTTAAGATTTTACCACTCAATTAAATCTTTTTCCTTATATCCCAATGGATAGAACTTTTTTCTAAGTGAGGAAATAAAATCATGCAATGATGGAAAAATCTTACCAACTTGCCGAGTTCCAAGTTGCATCTTACTTTGCCACCATATGAGAGTTGTCCCTTCAAGATAAATTGATGCCAATCTAATTTTGGTTTCCTCATATTTGATTTGCTGCACATTAAAATATACCTCCATTTGTCTAACCTAGTTATCAAGTTTCTCATCATTAACTTCTCCATCATACATAGGCAAAACAAATTTATCATCAATTTTAAGTACTGGCATATCAATATTATGTTTATGAGAATGTTTTTTTGAAGAAGTAAGATTTGAATTTGTACTTGAAGAAGAAGAATACGATGGAGGTGAAGGAGATGTTTAGGAGGGTCCTCTCCTTCTTTGATTTTGTCTTTCTTTGAAGATTCCCCTTGAACCGATCTCTTCCATTCCAAGTAATCATCATACAATACTTTTACCATCTCCGACATGGCCAATAATTTTTTTTGAAATTCTCTTTCATTTTGAGAAAGTCCTTCTTTTGATGCCATCTTCTCACTTTGAGATGTCCTCTTTCTTGATCCAATCTCAGGATCTCCTTCTACAATCTCTCCTTCACCACGACTTAGCTTTTCCCTGGTAATCATGCAAACTCAAACAACCAACTCTCAACCTTCTCTGATATCACTTGATCCGAAATTGATCTTTTAAAGACTTGGTTAAGTATTTTAAATGAGTTGATTTACCATTTATAAATTGAAGAGAAGAAGAAGATTTAATGAAAGAATGTTGCAGCCATCATAAAGAATGAAAAATAGAAAATAAGCATTAAGAATAGCAAATCATAATGCCAAAGATTGTTAACAGAGTTTGGCAAAGTTGCCTACGTCTTCGGGCCTTTGTCTCAGTGGGGGAGGCTTTCTTATTAATATTTAATTATTCAAAAATACACTAGAAGTACATCAAATAGATTACAAACTGGTTTGGTTGTGTTCTTCTCTACCTTAGGAATCCAACACAACTGACGACACTGAAAAAGTCTAAGTGTAGCTCCTGGAAATGGCCTTGTAAGGCCTAAATTAATTTAAACAACCATTGAATTACAACGCAACAGTAAAATTTAAAAGTTACTTCATTAGCACATTCGCAATCAAATTCATCATCATAATAATATTTAATAACAAATTTTTATACAAAACAATGCATAATTCTTGGTAAATACACGTACTTGATGCTATCAACCTGTGTTTTCCTGCCGCTTGCTTCCTTTGCGCTTCTTTAGAACACTACCCAAAACCGTCCTCCCTGCCGACTAGGTAGCTCCCTAGCCCCAGGATATCAACGAATATCCTGGCCCTCCGTGCCCAAAACCCCCAGCAACCCCCGGTGCACTATGTCAATTCCACTCAAAATTTCACTCTGCCAATCCCCAGCTCTCCAAAATTCATCCCCCAACTCCCCGTAGAATAATCCTCCCCTCCAACTCCTTTCCTTCCTTATCCCTCCTTCCCCGACACTCCTCCCCCATTAACTCCCTACCCAACCCATTTATTACCCTTATCCATTCCCATGAATTCTTTTATCTTCTCGGGATTCTTATGTTATCCCTTGTTGTATACACAACCATTTTATAATATATACCATTAATCTATTAAATCCATTACATAAGTTATTAATGTAGTTTGTAGTTAAATTATTAATTAATTAATTACAATTATATCATTTAATTAATTAATAACTCACTTAATTAATATCATTAAATCATCTTTGTTTAATTAATACTTTTTTAACACAATTAATCCCCTAGTTAGTTTTACTTTATAATTTCTTAAACATTTATCCAACTAGGGTCGTTACATACACCCACCCTTCAGGAAACTTCGTCCCGAAGTTAAGGTATCTTATGGTACAATGGAAAAGAGCATGGTTCACACATTCATAACAAGTAACTGACATTATCAGTAAGTAAGTCAAGAGAGCTCATACATACTAGTGTATATGTACAAAAAATGCATGTGTAGCTAGTACATGCAAATCTCGCGCATGTACTAATAATCAAAACTGTCATCCTTTAGTAATTTATGTATGCATTCAATCCAGTTAGCAAGACTAGTCTTTTATAAAAGACAACAACCAATCAATTGTTTGAGAAATCCTTTAATTACTTTTATCCGGTTCAACAATTTTATTTTAAACAACTTTGGTTTAGTTACATAATAATGAATATTCATTTTTTTTAATTTTTTTTTTGAGGGAAAAACATTAACTTCCACCACAAGACAGATCTCCATACTTTCTCAACTATTACTAATCATCCTTCCTCCCTAACCTACTTCCAGCTCCATTCCTATCCGTCCTCTGCTAGACTATCTTGGAGCATCAGCTATACTGACCTAACTCCAAATAGAACCTGTAAGTGGAAGTGTCGCTATCTCGACCAAGATTCCCTAGCAGGCAACTGACAGTCATCATCACACGTCTTGGGGAGCGTGAACTAACACCGTCCTCCCATGACTTCAGGTTTCGGAGGATACACGGTGGGAAATGCCTCCACCCCTCCTAATCATAACTAGGGTCCACGCCCTACAATGGAGGATACATGGTGGGAAATACCTCCACCCCTCCTAACAGAACTAGGGTCCACACCCTATAATGGAATATACAGTGGCGCCGTGTTGCTGGAGGTTTTGTCATCGTTTATTCGGTTTTGGGTAGTTTTGTTACCTGAAATCATGCACTGATCCACATATCATAGCAATGCATCCAAACCAATATAAATTCCAAATACAATATTCATACCAAAATGTTTCTCGGTCAGTGGTCCTGATATACACTTTCATCATCATTATCCCTTGACTATTTCATAGCCCATAACCTGCAGATTAGTCTGTAACACAAACTCATACATTTCCATGCATTATCATCATGTAATTGCATACTATCATCATTTCAATTTGGCATCCCTGTACCGATAAATTAACATCAAAGTTTTCCAATTAGAAATAGATCTCATAATATCCCATAATTCAATTTTGACACCCATTCCCAAGATTATCATTTACCCAAAATAGATTGCATCATATCTAACATCATCAATAACATTTAATCATTCCTAAAGTTTACATTCACATAATAGATCGCATTACATACATCATCATCGATAACATTTAAATATTTATAAAAGTTCATAAATTTTAAAGTTTAAGTATATCACTTAATAGTTTCACTGTGACTAGAAAATAAAGTATATAGTCCTCAGGTAGTCCTGGTTGTCTAAGTCAAAAGGTGGTGTTACATGCACCCCACCTTCGAGAAACATGTTCTCGAGGTGGTCAAAATAGTGAGGGATAATCTTGCCGTAGTGTCTCAGCATCTTCCCAAGTAGCAGATCCTGGACTATACTTGTCCCACTTGACCTTAACTTGGTCTACTAGACGGTTCCTGAGTTGTCGGACTCTACGGTCCAATATGCGTAACGGTTCTACCGCGAGGGTTCCCACGTCCGATACCTGCAATTCATTCCAATTTAGTTTATGTGATTCATCAACAACATAATGACGTAAAACAGATACATGAAATACATTATGAGTTTTATGCAAGTGGGGTGGCAGTACGAGACGAT